>MPUH01000810.1:0-33815 GCA_001970955.1 Stentor coeruleus | reverse complement strand
GGTTTATATATAGATAGATTTATTAGGTTAAAAAATATTTATGATTTCAGGATAATTAAAAGCTTATATATGATATTATTATAATGGTAAAAGTTATATTTGAAGGATTTATATACAAAATGATTTTATGGGTTTTGTATTATTTTATAGTTTTGATATATGAATTGTTGTGGTTTTGGAATAAAAAACCAACCCCTCAATAAAATCATAAATCAAAATGACTTTGTTATAAAAATCTCAAGCATTTACTAAAAAAAATCCTAAAACCTAAAAAAACACACAATTTCTTCCATAAAATCCAACTAATCCAGCCCATCATCAAATCTCATACCAAACAATTAACATCAACAAACCTATAAACTTTAATCCTTTCCAACATAATCTTATCTAATACCATTCTTAATATCTAACACCCTAAATACTTCTAATTTCCCAATACCTATAATAAGCCATACCATTTTCCCTAATCTTTTCTTACATCTAATTTCCTCAATACATCAATATATATAACCCCTCTAAATAATATAATCGCCATTGAAACAATGTAAAAAATGATTTATACCTACTGATATCATTATATAATATAAAATGAACAATTTAAACCTGGGACTAGCTTTAAGTGTAAGTGGTTTGTTCTTGAATTATGCCAGTTGGCCTAAAAAGAACAATTTTAATACCTTAAGCCATGAACGGGCTCATAGCCAACAGCTTCCTCATGATTTTGCTCAAATACACTATAGTTTTTATGCTGCTTGTGATGATGCTAGCTATGACTTTCATTCAGTAATACCTGATGATGATTCTAATTCTACTTAGAATATAAAATAGACTAGTTAATTTGTTTAAAAGCCTACTTGTTTGCTAATAAATCAAAAATTTATGACAAAAGATTGTTATCGGAAAAAACTTTGATAAGAAAATTTATTGAAACTGTGAACTTTGTATAGAAAATAAAGTCTTTTTTTATGAGGATTAAAGATTATTTTTCTTTGGAAGATGATTTTTTATAGGGATTTTTTATGATAAGATGACTTTTATATATATTTTTAGGTCGAGAAATAAAGGATAAGATGGTAGGATGAAGTTTTATAGTTTTTAATATGATTTTTGATTTATTTTTGTGATATATTTGTGAGTATATTATATACTTTCTAATCTTATTTATTCTTATATAATCCAATATCTTTATATATCAAACATAACAAATTATTAAGCAACATCTTATAACGAAATATATAAGCAGCAGTGCATAAACCGTGGATGTTGCATCGGGACAATTTCAGTCCATTTATCTTCTACAACAGAATACCTTTCAACCACATTAAGAGCATTTCCATTAAACCCTCCTACCGCATATATAAATTGACAATCAGGAGAAGCTACTGCACTCAATGTACATCTTGGTGTTTTCATTGGGGCAAGATTAACCCATTTTCCCATACGAATATCATATTTTTCTAAAGTTCTTAAATACTTTGACCCATCATATCCTCCTAAAGCATATATTCCATCAGGTAAAGTTACAGCAGATAAAGCTCTTCTTGGTGTACTCATTGGAGGAATATCTTTCCAAGACCCTGTTTCTAAACAATATCTTTCCCCATGATTCATACAATTCATATCAGGACCTCCATATCCACCTATAGCATATATATTTAAATCAGGTCCAACAGTACCAGCTAATTCATCTCTACGGTTTTTAAGTCCAGCTAATGATGACCACTCTTCACCATTAAAAAACTCGAAATTTTTTATTGGAACTCCATCGCTACCCCCTGCAATATAAATATCATTTGATATTGACATAGCTGCGAAACCACTTCTTGAACTGAGAAGTTCGAAATCACTTATAGACCATTCATTTGATAAAAGGGAATAGTTTTCACAGGTACTCATACGTTTACCTGCAATTTTACCACCCATTACTATTATGTTGTCTTTATAAGATACAGCACCGAATTGGGTTCGAGATGATAAAGAGTCAGCAAGAAAATCCCAACAATTTGTAGTAAAGTTAAAGCACTCAAGTGTCTGCAAAGACTTATCAGAAAACCCAGAAATCGCATAAATATAAGACTTTGGGGTTCTACACAAAGAAGCTAAGTCAAAAGATTTCATTGAAAACGACTCTTCATCACTATTCGGATCTTTTGCAGGGCCTTTCTGCCATTCATTCTCAATCTGTTCCTTTGGAGTATTACATTCCTTTCTAAACTCCTCATCATAAAGTGTCAAAGTTGCTCTTTTTACAACAACCGGGGCTTTTTGTATAGGTTTTTTTTGTGGTTTCCCAGGTTTCGGTTTAGGTTTTTGTTCTTTTTTTACAATCTGAGGTTTTCTCTGTTCAGGTTCAGGCTGTCTTCCTCTAAGATCTTTAGTAAAAGCAATACTCGCTAAAGCTAAAGGCACAGTTTCTTCTTTTTTAGGGACATTTGGTTTAGGAGCACATGAAAATACCTGTTTTATAAGCTTCCAAAAATAATTAGCCTCGTTATCTCTAGAAAATTGGCCAAATGGGTCGTTTTTATTAAGCCCGTTGCTTTTCGCACAAGCCTGCTTAGCTAAAACTTCTCTTTTTATAGCTTTACTCATAATTTCTAAGTCATTTTCTACCTCATTTCGCAGTAGTTCATCTTTATAGCTTTGAATTATACACAATTGTTTTTGATTTGAATTGTGTCGATTTTCTATATTTGATAACTCGCTTTGTAGTATCAGTTTAAGTTTTTCACTATTTTCAGCTTCTCTTTGAACTATAGCTTCTTTTATACTATCATACATAAAATGAAGTTCTTCTTGTATTTTTTCATAGTTTTCTTTGATTGATTTTGTAAGACTTTCTAATTCCTGTTCTTCTTTTTGTATAAGAGTTTCGTTCATTATAACACTACCAGAGTATGCGTTAAGTACATCTTTTTGTCTTAATGCAGCTTTAGCTATTGAGGTGATATCATGAGATTTGTGCCCATCATCAAGTATGCAGCTGACACATAACACTTTTTTATCAGTGTTACAATAAGCTTCAATGTTTTTATTGTGTATATCGCAAGTGTCAATAGAAGATTTTTGTCTAAGTTGTATCAAAGCGAGATTAGCTGGGAATGATAAAACACTTGCTGCTGGGTTTTTTACATTGCATTGAGGGCATGTGACAATTGAATTCTTCCATAATGTATTTAAACAAGATTGACACATAGAATGACCACAGGTTGTTAAGATTCTCGGGATTCTATGTGGTTCTTCAAAGTCTAAATGGCACTCATAGCACTCCATTTTTTTCTAATACTTATATGCAGATTTTTTAAACAGGATAATGAAAGCGCTTTAAATAAGATTTTAGTTTTTATTAAGGGTTTAGTTCTAAAATACAATCATTTTATTGTAAAATATACATTTTGTAGTTTAAAAAAACTTAAAAATCAGCAATAATTTTTTTATTCTAAAGGTTTTTAATTAGATTTTCTTGATTGTATTAAAATAAATATAATCAAAGATATACTTGTGTATTTAAAAGTAAGAAATTAAAAGTATAGGTTTTTTAGTGTATTTTGTATTGTAAAAAATATATTATCAAAAGAGGCAATAAAAAAAATTATATCTGATATTGAATTACCATTAAATGGAAAATTGAAGATGAATAAAGACATCGTCGTATGTGTGATTAAGAAATATAGGTAAGGGAATATAAAAGAAATTAAGAAGGTATAAAGGAAAAAATAAGCTTAGCAAACTGTGGGATTAGAAATTTATATCAAGAAATTTTCGGGTAAAAAATTATAAGCAGAAAGCATTAGGAAAATAATGATGACAAGACGACTTATGGAGCTTATTGATAATGTTTATATAAAATATGCTTTTAATGTTTATAGTATCGACTAAGAGTATTCATTTTTCAATGCCTTCTGGAAGAAATGAATGAACAAAAATTAAAATAGTTTTTGAGGATGGACTCTGAATTCTTACATAGAAAATATTTCGGATATATTATCTATCTTTTACATATAAAACCATAAACTAAACTACCCATCTTATCTTTTCAGAATCATCATAGTTGAAAACCTTAAAATTTTACCAAATTTCACTTTTTATAATTCTAGTTGATTTCACATCTAAAATAAGAAGAAAGCTAAGTTTTAAACTTTAAAAATATTAAAGCTAAAGATATGTGATAGTTTATCTGATATTCAAATTTGATGATATGATTTTAAAATGAACCTTACAAGGTAATCCTTCATGTTTAAATTCAATAACAGAAACGCTTCCGGAAACAAATTTTGCTTCTTCTTCATCAAAAATCTCAATCGCTGTTGATCTTTGTATTTTGTATTGTTTTGTACTGATCGCACACCCCATTTTTATATATTAACAGGCAGACATTTAACTAAATTTTATTGAATCAAGCAAATTCTTAACTTATAAAATTTAAAAAATATCAGAAATCAAAGAAGGAAAAAAAACTTACCCATAAACTCTTTTTTTTAGACCTTAGGCATGAAGAAAAATTAAAAAATCAAACTTGAATGTATCAGAAAACAGTGAAACTTTACATTATTTTTTTAAATTACAAAAGACATAAAATGTTTAAAAGTTATTATATGTGAAGTTCATATTATGATTTGGGTTTTATTTTTGTATGTGTTATTAAAATGTTTTTATATATATTTATTTAGATAAATCATTATGAGGTTTTTTAGTAAGTATAAATAATTTTTTTTGAGGTATAGACATAGGGATATAAAATGAGATATAAGTTTAAAGGTTTTATAAGGATGTGTTTTTATATAGATTTTAATATCTCCTTTCGCTCATAGCAATTCCTCAACCCTATTTATTTAAAAAACACAAAATACCAACTTAAAAAATCCTACAAGAAATAAAAATTATATTCAAATTTTTTATTCTCCGGAGTAAATCCACTTATCTCTCTTTGATAATTTAATAAACCCATTAGTATTTTTAATAATCATAAGATTTACTTAGAATACTTTATATATAAAAATAGATATTTTTACTATAAATCTAAGATAAAAACTCCACAGTATTTAACTAAAGATATAAAAATTCAAAACAAAATAAACTTAAAGGAACTTTTAAACTTACATATTATATTACTTATCTTAAAAAGCTAAACTTTTCATCTTTCAAATCAGTCTAAGACCTTTAATATACAATCAAATCGATAGACTATCTAAAAACCATGGATTTTCTAGTGAGAACTGCTACTATCCAAGCAAAAAACACCAAGAAAAAGGCAAATGACTATTTATATTATACCTTTGTAATATATAGGCGGGAATGGAAAAGAACATACCACATCATATTTCCAAAATAATAAACGAACTGCATGAAGAAAATAACAAAGAAGAAGTCCTAATAAGGTACTCATTTTTATTGTGTAAGGACGTGAGCTTAATGCAGATATACTTGGAGTTAGGATTTTGTTTGAAATCAAACTCATTTACCCGTTCAGTCAATACAGCACAAGTTTTGTCACTTTTCAGTCAGGAATATGGTATACAACAACACAATATAGACAATTACTTAGCAAATGCCCCTGTTTCAGCGGATAATGATAGTGAAATGCGCCAGGAGCTGTTGAGGTTTTTTTATGATCAAGGAATCAATGAAATTGCTTCTAGTGTTGACCTAGGATTGGAAATACCTGAAGATAATACCCTTGCAGCTATGTGGCAAGATTATACACCTCAGAGTAAGTCACAACAATTTTCAACACCTAAACCTAAAAAATTCCATAAGACTCCAAGCACACAGGCTACAAGATATCTTACACCCTCACCACTTAATACCCCTTATTCGGAAGAGTCAGAAATGGAAACCCCGAGATCTACTAGAGGTTTAAAGCACCTTACAACACTAGTTAAACACCTTGTATGTAAGCACCAGCCCACATCTTTTAAAAATGTGGCTGTAAAGCTAATAGACGAACTAATCGTGACGGACGGTCCTGATCGACTCAAAGAAGAAAAAAATGTCAGACGTCGAGTTTACGACGCAATAAACGTTCTGATCGCCGCCGAGGTCCTGGAACGCAACGGAAGAAACGTCTCCTGGAAAGAAAAATGGGACAGCGTCGAAATCGACATGCGTAAAACTGAAACAGAAAAGCGCCGTAAGCGTGTAGAAGAAAAGAAAAAAGATCTTCAAGGTGTTCTCAACAAATACCTAGCAATAAAACATCTAATAAACCGGAATTCCCGTGGTCTTAACTACAAGCCAGCTATTAGTTTTCCTTTCATTGTAGTCTCAACTCCAGACATCCCAAAAAACTCCATGTCCATAAAAGTAAACTCGAACGCTACATCTTTACACCTAAAACTTGCAAAACCAATAAGTCTCTTTGGAGACATGGATATCTTATTATCTTTATCATTACATAAACTGAGTCTTGCTAGTCTTCTTCAATATCTCCCAAGTAAAGATTTATTAAATTACTGTTCTATTCAAGACTACTAATGATAATCACCTAGTTATAATTACTTAAAGTTAAAATATAGCAATAAACCCTTTAGGGCTAATTAAAACAATGGCTATAAATGTTTATTAGAAGAGCATTTGCTTCTAAATTCAGAACGCAGTTATTGATTAACAATCAGTGGGTTAATTCATCTACTGGTAAGACTTTTCAAACAATAAACCCTGCGACTGAAGAAGTTATTACTGAAGTTCAATATGGTTCTCCTGCTGATATCGATACTGCTGTTAATGCTGCTAGGGCTGCTTTTGATGGTCCATGGAGAAAATATACAGCTGTACAAAGAGCGAATTTACTTTACAAACTCGCTGATTTGATTGGAAAACATAAAGAAGAACTTGCCCAACTTGAGTCTTTAGATAATGGGAAACCTATTTCTGATGCTAAAGCTGCTGATTTACCTATGGTAGAAAATGTTTATAGATATTATGCTGGATATGCTGATAAAGTCTTTGGTAAAACTATTCCTATGAATGGACCTTTTTTCACTTATACAAGACTTGAACCTAAAGGTGTTGCTGGGCAAATTATTCCTTGGAATTTCCCATTAGCTATGCAGGCTTGGAAACTTGCCCCGGCTTTAGCTGCAGGATGCACTGTGGTACTTAAACCTGCTGAACAAACTCCATTGAGCGCATTAAGAGTTGGAGAATTGATTGTAGAAGCTGGCTTCCCTGCAGGTGTGGTTAATATTGTCCCTGGTCATGGAGATACTGGTGCAGCTTTGGCTGTTCATCCAAATGTTGATAAGGTTGCTTTTACTGGATCTACAGAAGTTGGCTTAGAGATTATGAGAAACTCAGGAATTAATGGTCTTAGAAGAGTTACCCTTGAACTAGGTGGTAAAAGCCCAAATATCATCCTTGACGATGCTGACATGGATATGGCTATAGCTCAATCTCAATTTGGTTTGTTTTTCAATCAAGGCCAATGTTGTATTGCTGGTAGCAGAGTATTTGTTCAAGAAAAAATATACGATGAATTCGTAAAACTTTCAGCCCAATGTTCTACCGGAAGAAAACTTGGAAATCCTTTAGACCCTGCAACAACACAAGGTCCACAAGTTGATGAGGCTCAAATGAATAAAATCCTTCATTATATTGAATTAGGAAAAAAAGAAGGAGCTAAGCTTTTGTCTGGAGGTAAAAGATGGGGAAATAAAGGTTATTTTGTTGAACCAACTGTTTTTGCTGATGTTACTGATAATATGAGTATTGCTAAAGAGGAGATTTTTGGACCTGTTATGAGCATTTTGAAGTTTAAGACTATTGATGAAGTAATTGAAAGAGCAAATAATAGCATTTATGGACTTGGAGCTGGAGTTGTTACTAAAGATTTGGAAAAATCTATTAAAATTGCTCATAGCTTAAGAACTGGTACTGTTTATGTTAACTGCTATGATGTGTTTACTGAAAGTACTCCGTTTGGAGGTTATAAACAAAGCGGAGTTGGAAGAGAACTTGGTGAAGATGGGATTATGAATTATTTGGAGTCTAAGACTGTTGTTGTTAAGACTAGCAATGATACTTTGCCTTAGGTAATTAATAGGATTATGAATGGAAGTATAGATTTTGAATAGGATGTTAATAAATAGGACTTTTTAATCTAATAAAGGATATTAGAAAANAGCAATGATACTTTGCCTTAGGTAATTAATAGGATTATGAATGGAAGTATAGATTTTGAATAGGGTGTTAATAAATAGGACTTTTTAATCTAATAAAGGATATTAGAAATGTGTTAATAAATATAAGTCTTTTTTTTTAAACATAATTACTAGGAATAATAATAATACTATAAACAAAAAAAAACAGAAAGTTGATTTTTCATATAAGTTTTATCTAATAATCACTAAAAATAATAACCCAAAAAAAAGCCTTGACTATTTATTATCAATGCATTTATAACAATAAAAATGATAATCAAAAGGTTATTTTCATCAAGTTTCAGAACCCAACTGATGATAAACAACCAATGGGTGAACTCATCCTCAGGAAAAACTTTCAAAACAATCAACCCATCAACAGAAGAAGTTATAACAGAAGTCCAATACGGAACTCCTGCTGATATTAACAAAGCAGTAGATGCTGCTAGAAAAGCTTTTGATGGTCCATGGCGCCAAGTTACAGCCGTCCAAAGATCTGAACTTCTTTATAAACTCGCTGACCTAATCGAAAAAAACAAAGAAGAACTCGCTCAAATGGAAACTTTAGACAATGGTAAACCTATCACAGATTCAAGAGAAGTGGATTTACCTTCAGTAATCTCAGTCTATAAATACTACGCAGGGTTTACAGATAAAATATTTGGAAAAACAATCCCAATGAATGGACCATTTTTCACATATACAAGACTTGAACCTAAAGGTGTAGTAGGACAAATCATTCCTTGGAATTTCCCTTTACTTATGCAAGCTTGGAAGCTTGCCCCAGCTTTAGCAGCAGGATGCACTATAGTCTTAAAACCAGCTGAACAAACTCCATTGACATCTTTAAGAGTTGGTGAATTGATTATTGAAGCTGGTTTTCCACCTGGAGTTGTTAATATTGTCCCTGGATATGGAAATACAGGTGCTTCACTTGCTGTACATCCAAAAGTTGATAAAATAGCTTTTACTGGGTCTACTGAAGTTGGTATGGAAATTATTAGGAATTCAGGTATTCATGGACTTAGAAGAGTTTCACTTGAACTTGGGGGGAAAAGTCCAAATATCATTCTTGATGACGCTGATTTAGAATTAGCTGTTTCACAATCCCATAATGGAATTTTCTTTAATCAAGGCCAAAACTGTGATGCTGGTAGTAGACTTTTTGTCCAAGAAGGTATTTATAATGATTTTATATCTCGAGCTGTCCAATGCGCTAAAGATAGAAAACTTGGAGATCCATTTGATCCAACAACAATTCAAGGTCCACAAGTTGATGAAAACCAAATGATGAAAATCCTTAATTATATTGATATAGGGAAAAAAGAAGGGGCGAAAATTTTAACAGGAGGAAAAAGGTGGGGTAAAAAAGGATATTTTGTTGAACCAACTATTTTTACTGATGTTACAGATAATATGACTATAGCTAAAGAAGAGATTTTTGGTCCTGTTTTAAGTGTTTTAAAATTTAAGACTATTGATGAAGTTATTGAAAGGGCTAATAATTCGAATTATGGACTTTCTGCTGGAGTTGTGACTAATGATATGGAAAAAGCTTTGAAAATTGTTAATGGACTTAGGACTGGGACGGTATGTGTGAACTGTTATGCTGTGACAACAGAAGGGACACCTTTTGGTGGGTATAAACAAAGTGGTGTTGGTAGAGAATTAGGTGAAGATGGGATTATGAATTATTTGGAAACTAAGACTGTTGTGGTTAAAGCAAGTACAGATACTTTGCCTTAGGTAGCTAAATATGATTTTTAAAAGAAATAACCTTATTCTAAATCATTAAGAAGTCAGTGTATATGCTTTCATACTACTTTCAGACATATTTCTGAAGACTTTACGTTTATCGCTACTAAGTTTCCCTGGCTTAAGCGGCAACTTTCTAAATTCGGTCTTTTGAAAATTGTCTGTTTTCTTGTAAACTTGATTGAGATGAGGTGGAAGGGAATATGTTATCCCTTCATCTGCTAAGATAAAATGCATATCTCGATAATTGTAAGTATTTTTTGTAAAGTCTCGACATGAGAGTGTGGACATATGCATCCAAGCTGCTGAAGGAACTTTTAATGGCTTTTTTTTTTTGTAAACTGATGCTTTTTGAGGCTCTGGGTCTGGAGTGTCAGTTTCGAAAGTGGTCAGGAATGCGACTTTTTTGAATGACATTTATAATTATTATATAAGTGAGAGAAATATAATTTTAAGTGCTTTTGTGTAGATGTGATGTGATTTAGTATTTTCAAGTTATATTATTATAAACAAACTTAGTGTCAGTCAAAAACACATTCGTCTAAGTATATTATTATATCTAATACCTTTGTCTTATAATCCTCCCTTCAACTCATATAAAAACTTAAATCCCATCTTCAGTTTTTAACACCTTAACACCCACTTGCCACAAAAAACTCTTCTTAATACAAATCCATATAATTTTTCCTTCTTCAAACATATAAATACTCTAATTAAATGATCAATGAACTAACGATAGAAGAAATGACCAAAACAGCTTTGAGGATTAAAAAAGCAGACCCTATGTTCAACCAGCAATACCCAAGTTTTTTCAGAGCTTATAAAACCAATAAAATAACTCAATCAAACAGCCCAACTTCAAAGCCACCTCAATCAAGTATTTCAAAGCATTTCTTAACCTCTAAAAAACTTCCAAAATCTCATTATATTGAAACAAATTTCACTGCTTATTTCAAAGCTCATAATCGTGCTAGGCATTCTATAACTAAAAAGTCGATTAAAAAAGATTTTGATCTTGCTGATGTCAGGTTTCAACAATTTACTGATGAAGATTATAGCTTAGATCATTTGGAAAAAAGGGAATCAGCACTTAAAGCATCAAGGCTTCCGACATCTCCTCTTACAAAAGGTTATGAAAAAGCTTTTGAAACTTTGAATAATACTTATTCGGTATTTGGTAAGAATGGTAATATTAGGAATGGATCGTTGAAAAAATTTAAAACTTCTAATTCTAGCAGAAAGCCCCAGTCGCAAAGACTCTGGATTTCATCGACAGCTAATACTCCTTTATCACACAACTATCATAAAATAAAACTCTTTTAAAATACATGTTTTTTTTTTACTTAGATATAGAGAGCGTTATATTTTAAATACTATTAAAATATACTTCCTAAGGAATTTTATTAAACAAAATCGATTATTTATTTGTAAAATATTAACCTCCAAACCATCTTTCTCACATAATAAATGTCTTTAAAAGACTATGAGATCATACAAAAGCTAGGATATGGGGCATATAGCAAGGTATATAAAGTCAAAAAAATATCCGACCAATCAATATATGCCTTAAAGAAAGTTAGAATTTCCAAACTTAAAGACAAGGATAAAAAAAATGCTCTAAATGAAATTCGTTTCTTAGCAAGCATAAAGCATCCCAACATAATCTCATACAAATCAGCTTTTTTTGACGAAAGCACTCAATCCTTATGCTTAGTAATGGAATACGCAGACGCTGGGGATTTGTTGGAAAAAATAACCCTTTACCAAAAAAAAGGTAGTTATCTAAGCGAAGCTTTCATATGGAACCTAATAGTTCAATTATCCCAAGGTCTAAAATGCTTACACAACCTAAACATAATCCACAGAGATTTAAAATCAGCAAATGTCTTCCTAACATCAACTGGAGAAGTTAAACTTGGAGACTTAAACGTATCAAAACTAGCTAAAGAAGGTTTTCTACATACACAAACAGGAACACCCTATTATGCAAGTCCAGAAGTATGGCTTGACTTACCATATGACACAAGAAGTGATTTATGGAGTTTCGGTTGTGTTCTCTATGAAGCAGCAAGTTTAAAGCCTCCATTTAGAGGTGACGATATGCAAAGTCTATATAAAAAAGTAGTCAAAGGAATATATTTACCTATACCCAAAACTTTTAGTCAAGATTTAGCTTTTGTGATTGACAAATTATTACAATTAAATCCTGAAAACCGTCTTAGTAGTTCTGAGATTTTATTATTACCTTTTGTTAAAAAACATATAATTGTTAAAGAACAGAATCAAGGACAGACTTTTTTACTTAAAACTATTGAGTTTCCTGAAACACTTGAAACTTTACCTGATTCGTTGCCTAGGGCTAATTTTGTAGAGTCTCCTAAACATAGGAATAAAAGTAATATTCTACCTAAAATAAGGTCGAATAGGAAACAAGTGGTTTGTAGAGAAAAATCAGAATCTCCTAAAATGGTATTGTGTGGTAGTAATGAAAGAGCTTCAGATAAGTCTATGTTTTATTTGAAATACTATAGAGAATTGGTCATGAAAGAAAATTATGGGGTTTTAAGAGCCCCGAAAGCTGGGTATAAATATAGTAGGCTTGGGGGGAAGAACAAGTTGAATAGTGATAGTTTAGTTACTAGGGTTAAAAGTGAAAAAATAACAAGGAAACAAGGGGTTAATAAGAGCTTGTTGATTAGATTAGAGGAGTGATAAGAAGAGTTTGAGTATTTATAATAGTATAATAAATATCCTGGGGTTTTTTTGGTGAGTTTTTATTGAAAATAAGACCAGTTTTATAGTTTTTGTGAGTTTTTTATAATGTGGAGTGGGCTATGCATAGAATGTTTTCTGATATGTTTTATATACAATAAAATCTTTTATATAAATATGAATTCTAAAGGATTTACCATAAAAATTCATGTCCAGCCTATCAACCAAAAAGATGAAATGATAATAACAAAACATACAACCTTATCTGACCTAATAACAAAAGGCCAAAGTTATTTCTCTAATCGAACTATAATAAAACTTCTCTGCAAAGGTAAATTCCTCAAGACCAACTCAGATTTAGCTATTTTAGACCCTAATTGCACATTATTTGTTATAAAAATCATGCCATGGATAGTTTTCCCTAAGGAAATTGAAGATTTTATTGAAAAAATTCCTCTAATACAGAGAAAAATTTTTAGTTTTTTAGAGAAAATGAGTTCGAATCATAAATTTAAGCAATCTTTCGACGAACTTCGTAATTCTATGATGGAAAATCAATCATTTGGGCCAGACTTTTTGTCAAGCTTCATAAGAAGTGGCATTATGAAACCAATAGATGAAGAATTCAGAGAGGAAATAAGGCGAAANGAAATATGAGAAATGAGATTGATACGATTAAGCTTATGGGGTTTACTGATGAGGAAAAAATTATTGATTTACTTTTTAGTCATGGATGCAATGCTAATGATGTTATGAACTATTTGATTGAGAGGAATTATGAAATGTAGATGTTTAGAATTTAATTATGATATAAAAAGAATACAAAAATTTTTTTAATATATTATATAAATAAAGTTTAAAGTAGGTGATAATTAAGGTGGCATGGTTTAAACCTTGCTCGATTGGGGTTTGTTTGTCCTACGATCTCTTTCTTTAGGCAGATTCAGTATATTGAACTATTTGATTGAGAGGAATTATGAAATGTAGATGTTTAGAATTTAATTATGATATAAAAAGAATACAAAAAAAATCTATAAGTCTTAATAAAATCAAAAGTTTACTTATTTTGAGAATGTTATAGTTACTATCATTAGTATTAGTATTAGTTAGGAATAATTACTATAATAATAATACTAGAAATTTGCAATATGGACAGTTCTGCAGTATTTCAAGAAATTGAACTGATTTTACAGAGAATAGGTAAAAATGTGAACTCTGTGAACTTCGACTCGATCCCGAGTTCTCCAGGCAAAAGCTTACAGTTTAAGTAACCTTTATTTAGAATGCATCATAAAACTAACGGATCCCGAAGTAGCTTTGCAAGCAAAAGCCCAATCCCATCAAGTCCACACAAAAACCCTATCCACGGTCCTTGCCGACTACTCCGCAATCAAAGCGCCAAGCACAGCCTTAAAAATCAGTGCCAGGCTCTAACAAAAAGCTCAACACCCAATAAATTCCATCACGAATCCTCAGAAAAACCTGAAAATCCCAACTTCCACCCAAACACAAACGAAAACTCGAAAAAACTCCTTAAAAAAACCCCAAAAACTCAACAAAAACGTTGGGTCATGCTATATGAAGACTCACATAAAAAAAAAGAAAAACTCGTCAATGCCCGTCGTTTAAATCGAGAAAAAGACCTTTACGATAAAGAATGTACATTTAAACCAATAATCCATCAATCATCTAAACCTGAACAAGATATTGTTACTAGAACATACAATTGGCTTCGTATAAAAAATGCTAAAATCACATCAAAAGCTGAAGCAGATTTCGATAAAGATCTTAAAGAGTGTACTTTTACTCCACAAATAAATGAATTTAAAGAAAAAAATGAAGTTCTAGTAGAAATCAATGGCTTACAACAGGTTTATAGACATCATGTGACAAAAGCTCATGAAGGAGATATAAAACAGATTTCTGAACCGATAAAAAATAAAGATTTGTCTGTGAAAGAGTATAAAAAAGCTGTGAAAAATCTTAATAAAGTCCTTCATTCAATTGATATTAAATATTAATTTCATATAAAAACTTTTTTTTTCAAAGGCTTTAAAGTGTTTGGCTTTTTTTTTTTATTTCTTGTGTTATAAATGCATAATCAAAGGCAACAGTCTAAAAAAATTTTAACCTGATTACACAAAATCATATATAAAATTGTAATAAAAAATGTCACGGGTTAGAACAGAAGCTCCTAAAACTCAAAACAAACAAGGTCATTATTTAGGAAGAAGAGTCGGTGAAGACACTTCTGGATGGAGATGTCCAGGTTGTACATTTCATAATACAGGTGATATTTGTACTATGTGTAACGAAGCTAGACCTAAAGTTCAGAAACCAATAAAGCAAAAACCTAATGCTAAACCTATTTATGGAGAAAAAAAACCACCTAAACAATCTGGGAATTCTGATGTGTACTACGACCCTACTGATGGAAGTTTCAATGTCCCAATTGCTGGGATTAAAAAATACGACCATAAACCAGGGAAAAATGATATCCCAAAGCCTGAGGAAGAGAAAAAAAAGCCAAGTAGTCCAGTCAAAAGCAACATTGTAACTTTAAGCAGTTTGAAAAATACGGATAATATTGAAGAGAGGAAAATTCCTAATGAAAAACCTGAAATGAGGAAAATTAATGGAAAAAGGGACTTATTAGGGCTACTCCAAGATGCAGCTAGTGATGAACCTTTGCCTTGTATGAGAAAACCTAAGCCCAAAAAGTGAATTTAATATAAAAAGTTTATATTTCCTATAAATTCACACTTTTTTTGTAGTTTAAAAGATTTACAAGTAGTGATTTCCTATTAAAAGTTATAAAATTTTAGGTTTACTATCGTATTCTTATAAGTTTATAAATTTATCTTAACATTTCTCTCTAAATTTAATAAAAAACTTAAATCATCTCATTCGAAAAATCACAAAAATACCCCTAAAAAAAGGCAAATCCATTAAAAAAAACTCAAAAAAAGTAACCAACATAAAGATTTTAAATCATTTATCCAAGCCGCCTATCTTTCTTAATTTATATATTACAATGAATATGATATGTAATTTCTGAATTGTATAATAAATACAATGGACTTAGAAAACATGGAAATGGAAAATCTAGAACATATCGA
This sequence comes from Stentor coeruleus, assembly GCA_001970955.1. Lineage (NCBI taxonomy): Eukaryota > Ciliophora > Heterotrichea > Heterotrichida > Stentoridae > Stentor > Stentor coeruleus. Next base: position 18,091 of record MPUH01000810.1, on the reverse strand, counting down.
TACTCGTGTTGGCTTAGTTCCTGAAAAAATATGTTTTTCAGACACTGACACTTGGGGAAGTTGGCCTAACTCACCAAAACTCCTAACAAGCGCGGGTCTTGAAATGGGTATGGACGAAGTGTTAACAAAGTTGCACAAAACAAGCTCGTCTCCCAAACCAACTGAAAGAAAACAGCCAACAAGCCCTCTACAAAAGAAAAGAGGCCGAAAACCTATTCGTCCAAACGACCCAATCAAGAAAAAAACTGAAGAAAAAGATAAGTACTGGTTAAGAGGTTTTCGAGGTTATATGAAAACCCGATACAATGATATAGCTCATACTTTATCCCCAGATGAGCAGAATTTCTGGCATGAACACTTAAGTTCAAAAGGAGTCCCTGATAAAGGTAATGTTTTTTCTTCATATGGCAAAAGATATAAAAATCATCTGTTTTGTCAGCCTAGTTTCGTTTATTATTTTCAAGAATGGTTCCATGAGTATGGAGAAATCGAGCTTTCAAGAAAATGCAACCCTGGATCTGACTTGTGGTTTGTGTTTTTTGATTATGCAAGCAAAGAATTAGTTAATTATGTACCTATTGGGTGTTCTTCTATAGATGGAATTGAATCACCTAGAAGTCCTGCATCACCAGGGGAACTTAATGAAGATCCAAATGATGAACCGGTTGATTTTTGTATGGTCGGAGTAGAAAATGATGATTTGATTGAGTCTTTCTTCAACTAATGTAAGAAGCACAAATTAGTATAAGTAGATATTAAAAATAATAAATCATTTGATTTCTTAATAGTTGCCTGTGTGGTGAGATAATAAAATTGTCGAAAAAAAAAAAGGGTGAGTATAGGGCTTATTTGATGGAAGATTTTTAGAAGGTTGAGATTTTTTGAATAAGTTGGGATTAAAAAATGGGAATTATTTGATTGTTAAGGAGTTGGTTGGGTGGTGAAATTGTGGAAAAAATTAGGGTGAGTATTTGGTGATTAAATGGAGGATTTTTAGAAGGTATGAGATTTAAGGGTTTTGGAAAGATTGTGGTTTTATGATAGGAAGGGGGTATAGATAAGGGTTTTATTTATGATTTTTTTTTGATATATGAAATAAAGGATTTTCATTAGGATGCAATTTTTGAATTTGTGAATGGTTAGGTTTTTAATTTTTTAATAATGTTTTAGAGTAATTTTACTCTTTGGATTGCAAATAATTTATTGTTGTTATACTTGGTAATGATTAGAGTAATATTGTTTTTATATAATTTTCTAATTGATTTAATAATAGTAATCATTTATATATATTTTAGTTATAAAATATAAACATACCATTGACACATATCATATCTTATAATCATTATTAATTTCTCTTATTTTTATAAACAACAAGTATCTGAAACATCCATTTTTCAACACAAAAAAATAATACATTTTAATCCATAAATAGGGGGGGTCCTGTCAATCTTTTTTTAAAATTGGGTATTTTTATAAATGACTGAAGACAAAGTTAGCAAAAACCCAATCTCAATCCTAAACGAGTACTGCTTGGGATCAGAAAAAACCATCGACTTCACATTTGAACCTAAAAAAGGTGAATTTATATGCAATATTCTATACATGGGAGACATAATCGCCACAGCTCAAAATAAAAAAAAGCAAATAGCCAAAGCCAAAGCTGCAGAACAAGCAATAAACTACCTAAACATCGATATCGAAGTTTTTTTAATACAAAACAAGTTAAAAAAACTCATGGAAAACTTCAAATCCAAAGGTTCATTTCATCTTGTATCAAATACCCCATCTTTTAACTACGAATACAATCTAGGCAAGTCTTTTATATCATCAGGTACAGGCGAAACAGAAAAAAAAGCATGGGAGTCTTGTGCGAAATCAGCTATAAAAGTCCTCAAAGAGTTCTTAAGAAAACGCCAATACTTTACAAATCTTTCTGAAAAAAGACAAGTAAAAGGACAAGAAAATATTAGGTATAAAGACCCTAGGGTTTGTATATTAAAAGGGTCTTTAGACCAGCAATTAAATCAGTCTATTAAAAAAATCCTCCAATCTTTTGCCATTAATGAACAAGAAACTTTAGAAATCAAAACTGTAGATAAAGAAATGAAAGAATTAGCTCAATGTTTAGAATGGGAAATTTATTTTTTAGGTAGTCATAGTCTTGGTCAAGTCCGTAAATCCAAGCTAGAAATTGATTATGCCTTAGTCTTACCTGAAGTTCATGAGCATTTAGTCCATGATTTATTTGAAATATGTCAAAAAGCTCATTCAGCTTTTACTATAGGATTAGAAGGCTTTAAATTATCCTCATCTCTTCAATTATGCGAGAATTTCATTAACCCTTATTCTATGATCCCTTATATAAAAATGACCCGTCCTTCATTGGTTGCGTTTTTGTATATATATGATAATATGAATCATCCATCTTTAGAACATTATAAAATGTATCGTCCTTTAAATATATCACAAATTAAAATCAAAACAAGTTTATTATTAAGACATTGGAGATATAGATTTTCTGTACAAATACCTGTTGAAATATTAGATTTAGTTGTTGATAATTTTATTTGTGATGATATGAATTGTGGATTAGCTTTAAGGGTTGTGATGGAAAAAATCAGTTCTGGGATTTTCTTACCTGGGGCTAAAAGTTTGATTAGAAGTAAATGTCATGATGATATTTTAAAGTCTTGGGCTATTAAAAATAGATGCGAAGTTATGGGAGAAGCGATGAAATGCTTGATATCTTTGAGCCAAGGAGAGATTGAAAAGTATCTTGAATAAGAATAATTTATATGCATTTGGTTTAAATAAATACAAGTATTACCATTAATTATATAAATAATTAGTAATTTTATCACAAACCCTATATTTCTATCCATTATCTTTCTTATAAATTCCCTTTCTTCCACAATTTAACACCCTAACACCCAGGCTAATCCATCATCTGATCCCAAAAAGGCTTTTTTATCTTCTAAAAATCTAAAATCCTCCTTAGAATATTCAAAATAAAATGAAACCAGGTTCAACCTATCAAAGCAAAGAAGACGAGTTTCTGTCTCCAAGGACAGAAAGTCCAATATCAATCCTAAGCACCCCAGCTGTCTACGAGTACATAGACGAGCCTATAGCTTTAGTGACATACGCGCCTAACACGCAGAAATTCATATTGACAGGGGAAGGTCTTGACTTTTTGCGGTCTTTGTCTAGTCCAATTTCAGTGATAAGCGTAGCCGGATTATATCGTACAGGGAAATCATACTTGCTTAATCGTGTGCTTTTGAACCGTAAGAGGGGTTTTGGTGTAGGTCCAAGCGTGAATCCATGCACAAAAGGCATCTGGGTCTGGGGTCGTCCAGTATCAGGAACAACTTTAGATGGTTTACCTTGTAATGTCATAATCATAGACACAGAAGGTATAGGCGCTTTAGATCAAGATACTGACCATGACGCCAGAATTTTTAGCTTAGCCATTCTTATGTCCTCTATGTTCATATACAATTCAGTAGGGGCAATTGATGAAGAAGCCTTACAAAACTTATCTTTAGTAGTCAATTTAACCAAACATATTCATATAAAAAGCAAACAAAAAGAAGATATTGACTCAGAAGACTATGCCCCTTATTTCCCTAGTTTTTTATGGGTTGTCAGAGATTTCGCCCTTAAACTTGTTGATACAGATGGCGATCCTTTAACACCTAAAGAGTATCTTGAAAAAGCTTTAAATATTCAAAAAGGGTTTTCTGATCAGGTTGAAGAGAAAAATAGGATAAGAAGGTTGTTGAAGGATTTCTTTAAAGATAGGGATTGCTGTACTTTGGTTAGACCAGTTGCTAATGAAGCGGATTTACAGAATTTAGAAGATAAAGAAGCGGATCAGTTAAGAGTAGAATTTGTTGATCAGATGATGGCTTTAAGGAAAAGGGTATATGGTGGGATGAAGTCGAAAAACCTTAATGAACGCCCTTTGAATGGAGAAATGCTCGCAACACTTGTTGAAAACTATATCACAGCCATGAATAAAGGTGTTGTACCAACTATAGAAAATGCTTGGAATTATATATGCAAAAATGAATGTACTAAAGCTCTTCAAGATGCACAAGAAATATATGAAAAAATCACTATTCAAACTGTATCAACAAGATTCCCTATGTATGAAGATGAACTTTTAGCATTACATAAAGAAGCTAAACAAAATGCTTTGGAGTTGTTTAAAAATAAAGCTGTTGGGCCTGATGTACCAGGGCTTATTGATAAACTTAAGACTATTTTGTTAGAAAAATATGCAAATCTTAAAGCGGAAAATGAAAGTGAAAGTGAAAAGAAATGCAATGGGTTTTTAGCTAATGCTTATTCAACAATAGAGCAAAAACTGAGGAATAATGAGTATAAGACTTTTGTGGACTTTGAAAGGGAAATGAAAAAACTTCAGAGATTTTTTATGGAAAGAGGACCTGATGGCCCGTTTAAAAACGAAATACTACTTGAATTTTGTCAGAAGAAAATTGTGGATACTGCTGATTTCTTTATTAAGGAATCACAAAATGAAGTAGAATTCTTAGAAAACACATACGGCGAAAGGGTAAAAAACCTCGAAAATGAAATTAAAGACTCCAAAGATGACTCGTTAAAAGAACGTGGCGAATGGCAGCGACGTCTCACTTCCTCAGAAAGCGAAAGAACCGAACTTTCAGCTAGAGAAAACAGTTTACGAGACCAACTAAACAGCCTAAAATCCGAAAAAGACAAAATCGAAACCGAACTACGCAATGCATTAAAAATCCAACGAGCCGAAATGGGTGGTCAAGTCGAATCAGCCAACAAGAAATCCTGGGAAATCGAAGAAAAAATGAAAGAAATCGAAAGACTAAGTCTACAAAAAGACTCAGAATTACATGAAAAACAAGCTTTAATGGAACAAAAAGTTAAATACCTCGAATCAAGCTTGGAAGAGTCTAGAAAAAGAGAAAAAGATTATCTAAATGAAACCCGAAGCCAGAAAAAAGACCATAGTTCGACATTAAAAGATATAACCGGACGGTTTGAAAATCAAATCAAAAACCTGACATCAAGACTTGAAGCTGAAACAGAGAAAATCAATGAATTAGAAAGAGAATTAGAAGAAAAAGAACGAATATATGAAAGAGATAGATCGATATGGGAAGAAAACGAGATCAAGTTCAAAACTTTAATTGAAGAAAAAACTCAAGGTTTAGATGCTTTAAGCAACGATATGCAAAGAACAGAAAAAGAGTATAAAAGACAAGAAATGACGAAAATCAAAGACTTTGAAGCTAATATAGCGAAATTAGCAGCCAAACTTGAAGAAACTGAAAAGAAACTGAAAACAACAGAAGATACTATGAAGAGTAAAGTTACAAATTTGAATAGAGAAAATGCAATTTTAGCTCAGAAACTTGAGTTTTCAGAACAGGAACAAGCGGATACTAAAAAACAATTGGATGAAGAAAGGAAACAACATAATAATATGATGATGTCACTTAATGGGAACTCTGGGGTATCTAATGAAGAATTTGAAGCTCAGATGGAAAAAGTTAGGTCTCAGTATCAGGATCAAATTAAAAGTTTGGAAGCTCAAAATGAGTTGTATAGAAAAGATATGGTTAAACAAATTGAAACTTTGACTAAACATAATAATGAAGTAGAACTTGAGCTTAAATGTCAGATTTCGGATTTGGATAGGAAAAATGCGGAGTTTATGACGAGTAATTCAGAAATTACGGAGGAGAGGAATAAACTTAGGGATCAGGTTAATGAACTTAAAAATAAGTTGGAAAGAGGTGCACAAGAGACTGAGATGAAGTTGAAGAAACGTATTGCCGCGTTGGAAAAAGAGATTGATGATAACAAAAATAAATATATTGAGGAACTTAAACATAATGCTGAGAGAAATGAAGCTTCGATTTCACAACTTAAAGAGTTCTATGAAGCTGAAAAAAAGCGTCTAGAAACCCGACTCCAAGACGACAAAGAAAGGGCAGAGAAAAAGTACAACATAATGGTCGAAGAATACGAAGACAGAATAAGACAAGAAGCAGACAATTACGAAGAAGAAATCGCCGCAAAAGATGATGAACTGCGAGACATGGACGCTTACTTCAACGAAGAAATAAACTCCCTCCGACACAAACAAGGTCTAGACCAGCAAAAAATCGACTCCCTCGAAAAGTACATAAAAGAAAGTAAAGAGCAAATCGAATCAATGCAAAAAGCTAATGCTTTAGCCTTAGAACAAGCCCAAGAACGTACAAACGCAGAAAGATCATCCTTAGTAGAAAAAATAGAAAAACTCGCAAACGACCTAGCATCCAAAGAGCGTGAAATGGCTTCAATCCTCTACAAAAAAGAACAACTTGAATCACAGCTTTCCCATCGTGATGCTGAATTAGAAGATCTAAAAAGTCAATACGAAAAAGAAAAATCCTCTCTAACTGAGCGTCTTGAAGCATTTAAACAACAACTAAGTCAAGTAAACGATGAACTCATGCAAAAACGTAACGACTTCAAAAGAGAAATGGCTTTAGCTCAACAAGAAATCGAGTTCAAAAACCGTAAAATCAGCGACCTTGAAAGATCCCTCCACGACTCTGAAGAAAAATACAACGAAGCCTTAAAAAGTTTACGTGATGAAAGCGGACAAGAACTTCAAGCAACAATAGAAAAACTTACTCTTGATAAAGAAAACCTTGAACAGAAACTTGAACAAAAGAAAAAATCTCTTAAAGAAATGGCTACAAGTAGTGCAAAACAAATAGGCGGATTAGAAAAAGAAAAAGCTGTTCTTGTTGAAAAATATTCTCATTTAGAAACAAAATATAATGATATGGAAGATCGTTTTAAACTAGATATTGAAAACCTAAACATTTTACTTAAAGAGAAAAAAGAAGCTGAAAGTAGTGATAAAATGTCTGTACATTTAGAAAATGAAAGACTAAAAACTTTATTACAAGAAATGGAGAAGGAAATGTCGGAAAGAGCCTCGGCTAATGAACGTGAGAGGATGTTGTGGGAAAACAAACACAATTTCCTTATTCAACAAAGAGATGCGGCAAAAGCAGATTTGTCTGAAGCTCATAAGAAATTTGATGCAACTTTAGAACAGATACAGAAAAAATCTTTAATGGATAAAGAGAAACTTGAAGGAACAACGAATACTTTGATAAACAGTATCGAAACTAGATATGCAAATCAAATCAAAGATATGCAAGATAATTACAATTCACAAATACAAACTCTAAGTTCAAAAGTAAAATCATTAGAAAAAGAACTTAGAGGGGTTAAAGAAGAATTAGAATTAGAACGTCGAGGACGAAGTGCAAATTCTGGGAATCTTGAGAAAAAACTAACTGAGTTACAAGAAAATGAACTAAGACTAACAGGGGAATTAGATACAATCAAAAGGGAAAAAGATAAGAAAATTGAAGAAATACAAGAAAGTTTTGCATATGAAAAAGACCAACTTAAAAACAAAATTGCTGATTTGGAAAAAAGGACTAAAGACGCAGAGCATCAAAGAGGGATAATGTTTATAGACCATGAAAAAGATAGGGCGAAATGGAATATGGAAAGAGATCATTTGATAGCTCAGAAAAATGAAGCTTTTGAGAATCTAGAAAGATTAGAAAAGAAAAAAGAAAGTCTTGTAAGAGAATGTGAGAAATTAAAAGCTGAAAGGGGGAAAAATAGAGGTCAAGCATCAGGTTTGTTTGCAAGAAGGCCTGAAGGTAATGCTCAGCAATATAAACAAGCTATTGGGGGAATGTTTGCTCAGGCTGGGGTTAGTTTTGAAGAGTTTTCTAAAGAAAAAACTCAGGAAGAAGGGAATTCATCACCAAAATCTAGAGATGATGAAGTTATTAGCCCTAAAGTTCCTAGAAGAGGATATACACCAAGTAGCTTTAAAGATAGGAAAAGAAGCTCAGCAGGAGGAGATAAAGCGGATAATTAGATAATAGATTTGGGGTTTAGATTTTGAGGGGTTTTTTAAGATAAGTTATGGTTGGAATTAGTTGAATTTCATTGAGGATAGAAGGTCATTTTCTTCATAAACGGATTTGATTTTTTCGATTGTTGGAATGATGTTTTCTTCATCGTTTTCATCTTGTGAGATTGGGTGTTTTATTGTTTGTTGGGTTAAAGTTAAGTCAGGGATTGGTAAGATGCTATCGAAAGTATAGGAAAGATAAGCTTGGCCGGATTCTACTAGTTTTTCTATTGATTTTATATCGAGAAATGATATTTTAACTGGTTTGTTATCTTTTTTGTATAAGACTTTAAAGAGTTGGATTGGGATACCATTAATTTCATACCGTTCTTCGTTTAATATTTGATTTTTTTGTTTTTCTTCAATTGCCTTTTGCTTATTTTTATCATTTTTTCCTATAAATTCCTTTTTTTTTTCTTCCTCTATTTTTTCTTCCTCTATTTTTTCTTCCTCTATTTTTTCTTCCTCTATTTTTCTATCATCTTTTTTTTTTATTTCATCTTGTTTTGCAATCTCATTTTCTTTTTCATAATTTTTTTCCAACTCATACTGTTTTTCTGGTTCATTTTGACTTTCTTGATATTCTTCTTCAGATTTAATAATATTATATTTACTCCCAAGTTTTTTTAAGTTTGATATTAAATTCTGTAAATATTCAGCTTTTAAATCTTGAAAATCATTACTGACAATATTAGGGAAAATAGGTTCATCTTTTTTTGTATAGCAAATTAGGTATTTTTGGTTGTAATTTAAAAGTGAAATGCGTATTTGTGAGCAAAGATTCGAGCAATTTATTATTTCACTACCATGTTCTTTAGAAATAATGCAGATTTCTACGTTTAGGATATCAGAAAGGTATTCTCGACTAGGAATAAAGTAAGAAAGTGCTGAGATTTCATTGAGAAACTGAGAATTTGATATGTATTTTTGGAAAGTTTCAGGTTTAAAAGGAATTGTAGAGTTTATTTCAGTGAATAAATTTAGTAAATAAGACAAGGGTCTTGGCAACCTGCATGAAACATTGGAGATGCTGTTTAGGGATTACAAAGAATAAATGAACTGAGGACCTAAAAGCTTGTATTTATCCCGATAAGCAAATATTTTTTCTAGATATCCTATTATAGTCAAGTTTATAGTATCGAAAATCCCAAAGTCCTTAGCAAGCGCAAGCCCATTTTTTTCTAAGATCCTTTGGTACTCTGAGGTTAGAACTACTCTTTCTCCTATCATATTTATTTTTACAAATGTGAAAAAACTCCTCTAAAAAACCTTACTATATCCTAAAACTTCCTATTCAACCACAAAAATCTATTAATACATAATCTAACCCTTCTGTGTATTTTTAACAATAAGCCTCCCCACTAAAAATAGTTGTAAAAAGTGTAGTACCCAAAAGCTGTTCAGCTCTATTTTCTTGTTCCGAACACTGTCTTTTCAAACTAAGATTCAAATTATCTACGGGTAAACAAAACACATATCCTTGAGGATCTCTTTCAAACAACGAGTAATCAAAAGTTGGATGATTTTTTCTATACTCATCCATTTTCTGTCTAGCATAATGAGCATCACAAACAATTTCCCCATTAACAGAAACCCATTGAACCATATATTTTTCCCAAAAATGGAAGCTTTCAAGGGTTTTTCTAGCTGAAGAATGACTGTTGAACCTGACAATACAATAAAAATTTCTTTTCCCATCAAGTTCCTCCCAGCCGAATTCACATGATTTTATGCGAATCGGGGTCGCGAAAAGGTTTTTTACTGTAATTTCTGTATCTTCACAGCTGAGTCCTGATATTTTTAGATGTTTATTTTGACTGTTTCCTGTGTTTGCCATTTGTTTTTCAAGGGTTTTGTAGAGGTTTTCAAATTTCTCCTTATCAGCCCTGAACAGATGCCTGTTTTTATCTAAAAACTTACAAGCTTCTTCAGTTTTTCCTCTTTGATGCATAAGCGAAGCAAGGTCTTTAATTGCACTTATAACCCGTTCTCCATTAGAAATCGCTAATTTGTAATAATATTCAGCAGTATCAAGGTCTCTATCTTTGTATTCAGCATTTTTTGCTAGGGCATAAGCACTGTCACCTTTAGGTATTGGTAATTTTATATTAGTTTTATATTGTCCGATAGGTTCGTTTTTGGCTTCGATTATTCTTTTACCTTTTTGAGGAGTCCTATAAGTGAAATCCTTGCCTAATACCCTATGATTCTTTTTGTAATCTCCTGTCATTGTATGTATATATAATAACTCTACAAGATCATATCAGGCAATATGGTAGGATTTTCAATTATTTCGCCTTATTTTGTACTCGACCCAATCAAAAGTTTGAAATCTAATCATTACCCAAAACACAATAAGATCTTAAAAAAACTCATTAGAAACTCATAACAATATCTAACTTTTTTATATTATCCAACACCCACCTCCTTCCCCTGGCCTTGAGCTCTGTTTGGTTAATTCATCTTTCATATCCCTCACACTTTGTATTATACTCTCCCTTTCATCATCTACACTCATACATATCGATGGATTTTCCAATATAGATGGAGCATCAATTCTTCTCCCAGCAGCTTCTTTTAACTTAAAGCTACAAGTTGGGCATAATAACTTATTAACATGCTCAATATTCAAACACCCTTTTAGCTTCCCATTTATCTTATCCAATTGCACAATCAAACCCTCTTTAGTCTCTTTTAAAATCTCTGATTGTCTTCTTAAAACTTCTAATTCTTCTTGTACTCTACTTAAATTTTCTGAAGCATTTCCTTCACTTTCTTTTATTATAAAAAGCTTTTCTTTAGTTTTACGATACAACTCTTGTAATGTTGAGTTTTGGCTTTTTAGTACATCCAATTCAGTATTTAAAGCTTCGATTTCTGTATTAGATGTTGAAGATGCGGTTTCGATTTCAAACTCAAGACGATTTATTTGTGCTGTTTTTTCAAAATGCTCACGTTCTAGACGGCTGTTGGTGTTTTGCATATCTTTGAATTCTTCATCAAGGTTTTTTATATGATTTTGAGATTCAGCTCGAAGTTCAGCTCGGATTTCTTCTTGGAAGCAAAGGTCGCAGATTGGTTGAGATTCAAGGTTTTCTAAAGGTCTTGATTTTTGGCAGTGTTCACTACAAACAGCATTTTGGCAAAACCTGCAGATATGTTTTTTTCTGAAGTTAAAGCTTTTTGCACAAATGTAGCACTTTTTATTCTGTCCTGATTCATCAAGGCTAAGCCGGGGCTCTTCTTGGATTTCTTGTTTGTTCATATGATGAAAGTAATTATAATTTTCTTAGAAGATTATGTTTAAAATAATAAATAATTATAAAGGAAAATTTATATATAATACAGTAAACTCTTTCACAAGTTTATACTACAAAAGCAGAGCAAAAAATATAAACTTAGACAGGTGTAAATTTCATAGAGGTTTTTCTAAAAAAAGTTTATCTATCTAGTAACCTAACTAAAATACAGTAAAATCTGTAAACTTCAATAGGTTTTACTCAGAAATATAATATGGGATTTGTTCAGTTGACCCTTCGTATGTAGACCTAGAATTTGATATAAAACCCATTGACCTACGTTTATTTTGATTCATAATCCCTGAACTAAAAGATATTATTGATGTTGGATTACTAATACCTCTATTAGGAGATCGTGAATAATGAGTCATCATACTCCTGCCCAAAATTTTTCTATCAAGTTCTATAGGTTTCCAATGTTGTGGACTATAAGTAGGGTTATCTAAAGATGGAGTATATTCATGATGTCTTTGTCTGTTATTCCAACGATNGTTTATTTTTATAAGAATTTTTCAACGATTATTATACTCAGTTTTCCTTTTTTCTGTTTTTTTCATCATAAAAGAAGTTGTCGTGCTTATTAAAAAACGATTTAAAACTTGATTGTGANCTTATTAAAAAACGATTTAAAACTTGATTGTGAACTTTTTCTGGATTGGGCTGGAATGATAGATGTTGGCTTCTGGTCCGATGTTTACAATGTTTAGATGTACTCATAAAATGAGCATAGTCTATTTCATTAGGTAAATCCCGTGGACTAGGTTTTTCTATATAATTTGCAGGTAATAATAATAAAGGTGGTAAAGAGCATTCATTTGAAGGAAAATGCTTATGGTTTGCTTTAGGAGATGTAGTAATAGCTAAATTCCTAATACGAGGGACATTTTTTCTTTTATTTACTATAGATTTCTTTAATGTTGACTCTGTTGCTTCGTAAAGTCTGATTTCAAGACTGTTTGTCACATTTTCATTAAGTTCTCTTTCTTGTAAATATGGAATAACAACTTTTTGTTTTTCTTCTTTAATCCCATAAGCTGCCCTACCAATATCAGCTTTTTCTTTAATTGATTTTTTTTTCTCTTCTTCTTCTTGTTGGATTCTCATCATCTCTTCTTTTTGTCTTTGTTTTTCTGCTTGATTTTCAGCATCATCATCATCGTCATCATCATCAGTATATGTAGTTATTGTGTAACTGCGAAAAAAACCTCTTTCACGTTTAACCCCTGGATTCGTTAGCATTTTTTGAAACTCTTCTTTTTTCGCTAATGCAGAACGTTTACGTTTTAATCTTAGCAGTTTATCTTTGATGATCTTAAAAGACAGTTTGCGTTTTTTCCAGAACTTACGCAAAGATATAATAGCAAGGTTTTTCCTTATCCTCATTAACTTCTTTTCCCTTCTAATCATAAATATAAGTTCACTAATCCTCTCTCTACAAACTGCTTTTAATAAAAATTTCCTTATAACAACCGAAGCAGCTCCTTGTTTAGCTTCAATATAAGCATTATAAGCTTTTATCATCCTATAATACTTAATCCTTAACAAAAATCTTCTAATAGCTCTTTGTAAAATTATAGTATATTGTTCAGCATAAAGTCCAAGATCAAAAAGACACCTATCAGCACATTCAACTGATTCATTAACAAAATGATTAACCCGTTTTTCTCTTGCTTTGATTACAAAATCTTCAATACAAACTCTAGTCCAAAAGCCCCTAAAATGCCTTTGAATCGTTAAAGCGGCCATTTCTTGAACTTTTTCTTGATCATAATGATATTTAAATGACTCATTTGTTATATTTATCCATTTCTCAGCTGTTCTACGACATATAGATGCATGTATAGCTTTTGTTGTTTGTTTAACTAATTGTGTTTCTTTATTAACCAACATTCTATAAAGGTTTTTTTTAGCATTTTGTTCTTTTTCATGTTTTCTATATGAAGTATCAGAAAAAAATGCATTCATACGATTGTTGAAGAGTTGGGCGTTACCATGCCATGATTTTTCTTGACTGGTACTCAGTGAAATTGATATCTTCTCTAAGTTGCCTTCTAACTTTGTCAGTTGCATTTTATTTGTTTATAACAAATTTTTTTCATTCAAAACCCTCAACAAAAAAATCAAATGTCTTACCAAAAAAACATATAAAAAAAAGCTAAATTATTCTAATAAAAGTTGTCACGGAACAATCAACAAAGCTTCTTGGGTTTTTTTCTGTAGATTCCAAACACGTATTGTATTATCCCTAGCTCCAGATACAGCGTATTTATTTCCTTGGCATATATCAATACTTGTAACCCAATATTCATGTTCCTGTAAATCTGCTTCAAGGCTCTGTTCTTGTAAGTTCCAAAGTCTAACATTACTATAAGAAGACCCAGAAATAATATACTTCCCATCAAGTGTTAAAGCTATTGAGTTCACATAAAGAGCATGCCATTTCAAACATGAAGTCTGTTGTTTACTCATAATATTCCATACTCTAACCGTATCATCCTTAGCCCCAGATACTAAAAACACATCATCTTTAGTAACAGCAACATTAAGGACAAAACCTGTATGGCCTTTAAATGTTCCTTCAAGAGTTTTACTATTAAAACCCCATAATCTTAAACTACAATCCCTACCTCCTGTAATAATAGTTTTCATATCATTAGTCATAGTAACACAAGTTGCCCGACTTTCTGTTGATTCTAAAACCGAGTCTTGTTTTTGTTCTTTAAAGTTCCAAATACGTAAAGAGTCTAAAGTTGATGCTGAGATTATATATTGATCATCACTTGACATTACTATAGCATCAACATAATGAGAATGACCTTCAAGGACGAATTCAAGATCTTTTCTTGCTAAGTTCCATACTCTGATTGTATGGTCTTTTGAACTTGACACAACGTATTTGTTATCTTTTGTCACTACAACAGATAAAACATCCATTGTATGACCTTCAAGAACAGCAATTTGATGTTTGTCTAATAAACTCCAGATACGAAGGGTTCCATCTTTTTGTCCTGAAATCACATATTTTTGGTCTTTTGTTATAGCTAATGAATTTACCCAGTTTTTCCTTCCTTGAATAACTGCTTTTTCTTTACGTTCTTCAAGATCCCAGACACGTAAAGTGAAATCGATTGACCCAGAAATCGCATATTTCATATTACTTGTAAGAAGAGCTGATTTCACATAACCTGTATGTCCTGAGAGACAAATTTCTTCTTTTTGTCCTGAAAGATCCCAGAGACGGATTGAGTTGTCAGCTGAACATGATAAAAGGTGTTGATCATCAGAAGTTAAATAAATACAATATATATGATCTGAATGACCAGTTAGGACAAAACTTTGGGTTTTTGTTATCAACGACCATACTCGGATTGTATGGTCACCTGATCCAGAGACTACAAATGAGTCATCATGTGCAACAGCTATAGAAAAAACAAAAAATTTATGACCTTCAAGTATAGTATCTAGTTTATGACGACCTATATCCCATACTATAATATTATTGTCACAAGAACCAGAAATCGCATACTTCGAATCGTTTGTTATAGCAACCGCTGATACAGTGCTTTTATGTCCTTGGAAATTAAGCATTTTCTGTTTCTCTGAGAATTTCCATAATTCCACATCTCTTGAGTATCCTACAATTATATATTTCGAATCTTTAGATACATTAAGAGAATATATCGCCCCTCTACAGTTAAGAACCGCTTCAACTTGTCTATTTAATAAATTCCACACTCTAATTGTTTTGTCATAAGACCCAGATATGGCAAAGTTATCATCACTAGTCAATACAACACTTTTTACTATATCAGAATGTCCTCTAAACACAGCTTCTTGATAATATTCGGTCATATTCCATAATCTTACTGAGTAATCAAAAGACCCTGTGACAAGGAATTTATCATCTGAGGTTATAGCAAGACTAGTAATCTGATCTGCATGGGATACAGAAATCAACCCATGAGCTTCACCTTCTGTTATTTCTGAAGAAGTTTCAGCAACTGGCTGCTCAGGGGATTCTTCAACAACAAAATCCTGACTGAAAAAATTAACGATTTCCGTGTCTTTTAAAGATTTACTAATCCCACATTTGAATATATTCCCTAAAGCTTTATTAAGGATACTTCTTTCGTTTTCGTTTAGTTCTTCAAGATTTTCAGCTGTTGCATAGATTTTCTTTTTGCTTTCGATTGATGCTATGGCTAAGTCACAAGATGATAGGATTTTGTCTATGAGGTTGTTTGATTTTTCTTTTATTTGGTCGATAAGGTCGTCTAGTTGTTGATAACGAAGATTTGCTTCATCTTTGGGCTGAAGTTTTTTCTTTGGACTTTGCAGGAAACTGAATTTACGTGAGTTGATGGTTGAACTAGTTTCTAGATGAGTACCGATATGACTCCCACACATTAGAGTTGATGAACATTTGCATTTCCATAGAGCGTCTTTATCGCAGTAACAGCATCGCTGCATTTTTATGGATGGTATAAAATTAAGTGATTATTACTAGAGAATTACGAGACTTTGGAGGATGGGAAAGGAGGTGGGGATGGATTTTGGGTTGGAGGAAAGTTTTGATTGGAGTTTTGGTTTGAAGTGGATGTTTTTGATGTAGAAAATAGAAAAAGGATGGGGAAAAGGAAAAGATTTAATTTATGACGTTTTTGGGTGGGGATTTTGTTGTATAATAAGTTAGAAGGTTATAATTGTTGGAGTTTAATATGTAAGGAGCTTTGATTGAGATTGAAATTAAGATATTTACATGATTTTGTGGGAGGTGTACAGTGAAAAAAAATTTGATTAGTTTTGAAATTTTTTCATGTAATAATGGTTTTTTAGTTGAAATTAGTATAAATTTTTTTTTTAGATTAAAAGAAGTGTATAAAGTAGCTAATTAAATCAATTATAAAGCTAAGGTTATGATATTTTTTTTGTATTGATTATTTTAGGATTATAAATTTGCGCAGTTTAAACTTTTTGCTTTTTTATACTCAGTTTTTATTCCTAAATTCATTTTTAGTATCACTTGTAAAACTTATAAACAAACTTGATTTCAAACTTTCTAGTAGTGTTACACAATCATATTTTACTAACTATAAAACTCTATTTTACAATTTATTTCAAAATAGAATGTTTATTATATATAAGTATGGATAATATTATGCTATAAGAGAAACTATATTTTAATCTAAATCCTAATCTAATTAACTAAAATAATTTCTTAAATGTTGCTTGCTGAGTCTCAATACTAGAAATATTAAATTCTCCTGGTAAAACTTTTGTTCTGCTTTGTACTGACTGCAAGAAAATTATAGCTCTTTTTTCTTCGATCTTGTGCCACACCTCTTTACAAGTTTTTATAAAAAGGATGATTGAAATAATAGTATTAATCACAATAATAAATGTTACAATAAATACGATAAAAGTTTCTAGTATTACAAGTATTGATATACTTGTATCATTTATAAAAAAATACGATAAAACCAAAATTAGAAAAACTCCACAATCTTCAACAACTGCTTGAATAAAAGCCATTCTACTTGTAAAAGGTTGATATATAAATATGAATAATAAATGCAGAATACAAAAAAACAAACTGATACTATTTTGTATATAAACCTGTGAGTTCAGAAATATTTGTGATAAAACAAAAAATACTCTTCTCAAAGTAAACAATGTATAAAACTGAGTACTCAAAAATCCATTATTGTTTTTGAACTCCTCATACAAAGTTCCCCATTTCTTTTTAAACTCATTTTCTGTTAGTAAATTGCTCATATAACTGACATATCCACAAATAAAAAGTAAAGGTGGAGTTAATATAAATAATATCTAAAATAAAAATTACTGCACATAAACATGCAAAGCCTGCATTGATTAATCCTCCAATATTTTTAGGGTATTTCTATATATATTTTACAGATCTTAATTGAACTATAGATAACACTCCTATATTTAAATATCCTTGAATCCAAAACCTTAAGAAAAATCCGTATTTGTAGCTTTTGAGATAATTTTTGAATTTTGCTTTTAGAGGGCCTCCTGATATACAATACCCTAGATAAATTAAAGGGATTAAAAAAATTGAGATAAGAAAATATGCAACTATAAGTCCACTGTTATATAAAAAATACGAAGTTACAAAACCAAAACGCCTACCTTCAAGATAAGGTTCTGATAAGTTTGATACTGTAAAAAAATATTCAGCTGGATTTGGGAAAATATTCAAACTTCCAAATGTTGTAAAATATGATACTAAATTATCTGTATATGATAAGCTACTTAAAGGTAAATAAGATAGAATATCTAAGCAATTCATTAAAGACCATAAAAATGAAGGATTTGATATTAATGCAACTGTTATACTAGAACCTATAACAACTCTACTTGTTGCTTGTGATGAATTTATCATAGTTTGAGATATAAAACTTGAGGGAAAAGAAACATAAATATAGTTTAGGTTTATATACAGGATTGAGTTATTAAAATAAAAACCATCTTCACTTTTTATTTCGTTTTCTATAACACCAATACTGATTTCAGTGTTTTGTGGTATAGTTTCTTTAGCTGTTATTGTAATAATATAGTATGAAGTATTTTGTTGTTGAAGTGTAAAAACTATAGATTTTTTGCTTGTTATTAAGAAATCTTCTATTTTTAAAAACTTTGTAAGATTTTTTTCAAATTGGACAGTTATGTTGTTTGTATTTTTTAATTCGCATGACCAACTGAAATAACAATCAATAATACTCATGTTTATATTACCTGAGATTAGTCCTTGACCATAAGC
>MPUH01000081.1:0-115330 GCA_001970955.1 Stentor coeruleus | reverse complement strand
TTCAATGTTTAGGATTTTTTATTGATGGGAAGGTTAGAGTAGGAATTTTTAATCCCTTTTACTGGGAAAAGAAGATAGGAAAATTTGATAGAATTAGCATTGATATAATAGTTATTGTATATTATAATGATTTATAAACTTCAAGAATTATATATATTTTTTTGTCATATTTGGTATTAAAAATTGAGTTTATCAAAGCATTTAGCTATACCTTTTGTACATAAATTAATGATTAAGCATATTATTTATAAAAGTATGCACAAGATCATTAAATGAATACAATTACTTAAATTTTATATTTAATTTAGTTGACTAATGGCTAAAGTGATTTAATAATTTATTTAAAGTTCATCTTTTCATATCTATCAGCTTCTCATTACATCAATGCTGGCGATTGTAAAGTAGAAAAAGCAATAAGAAAAAAAAACTATGGAATGTTGCGGATGGATTCAAGAATAAACTGAAGACTAAGCTCTTAGGGCATAGTATTTTAAATAATATAATATAATTTGCCGTTATATGGTATTTAAGTTATTAGATTTAAAAGTGGCGGGTAAAATACGATAATATGGAAAGAGTGTATTTTATTAATAATGTAAGTTTAAAGAAGGTTTTTATGTGAGAAAAAGAGTTGATGAGATTAAAGATAGAGATTTTAGGAATAAAAGTATTTATATGTAGATTGATTATAATGCTAAGTTAAAAATAGATTAATGTGTTCAATGAAATTTTATACAAGCAGGTTTTATTATTTAGATTAATAGTGGAATTTTATATGATTTTTAAGGTTTCGTTGATGATATAAATTAATTTTTGAAAGAAAAGTTTAACGGTAATCAGGTAGTTTTAGTTTAATCAGATAATATTTATATAAAAAATATAAGATAATCTATTAAATGTGGTTAATTCTAAGGATATTTAACTTAGTTATCAAATTATCTATAAACTTCATCCTTATTTCAAGTGGAAAGATATATTTAGAAAAATTACAATAACAAATTTTATCTATAAGATTTTCTAGGGTTATTTTTTTTTGATGATATGAAGTTATGTGTTGATTTTTTTGAAATATTTTTTTTGGATGAGTTTCTGGATAGGATTTTTGATTAGGGTATGAAGTTAGTTTGATATAAAAAATATTTTGGGTGTTGTGAATATAGTAATAATTTTTATTGCTTATTTGTAATCGAAGTTCTATTTTTACTAAAGTTTAGAATTTTTATAATGTTCGTAGTTAAATGGATTTGAGTTAAACTTACAAAAATAATTATGTTAGTAAAGTATTAGTTAAATTTCAAAAAAATCTTAATCCAATTTAAAGTACGTACTAAATTTTTAAACTTTATAGTTTTTTGATAATCTAATAAAGTTTATAAACAAAAAGTCATATCATTTTAAATCTATAGTCATATAATTTAATATAAAACATATCAAATATCATTATCAAAAGCCAAAAATATTTCAGATTCTTCACAATATAAAATTATAATCACAGTTTATTTTACCCAAATACTAATCCTAAGAGATAAATATATCATTATTTATTAAAATTTAATAACTGAGTCCTTTTCAAGAAATTCAAGCTTTTATAAGTAGGGGACTTGCAATGGCTGACAATATGTATAAGCTGTGTGTGTATATTTACCATTTCCAAGCTAGCTTTCTTTTTCCTTGCGCTTTTAGTCCTCCCAAAGGGTTTAAGCCTATTAATAAAATTAACAGAAATAGTCTTAGAAAATTGATCCTCATGAGCTTTAGTTTCATCAAGTATCATAAACGAATTCCTTTGTTTATTTCTAGAACATGTATGGCTTTTCAAAAACGACGAACTCCTCGGTTTAAATTCTTTATTATGCTTAATCATACTTTTGTTCACAGACAAAGGGGTTATAGGGATTTTTAAAGCCTTAGGACTATTAATCACACTATTTACCCCATTAATCTCATCACCAACTAATATTTTCCTAAAACTCGAAGACTCTTTTTCATGTATAACTTTTTTAATACTCATCATATTTTCTATATGAATTTGTTCTTTAAGTTTTTTTCTCTCATCAATAAGCACCCTTGATTCTTGTGTTGTTATCCTTTTCCTAAAATCATGAACAGAAATCTTCAACAAATTTACAATTTGTGAAGCACATACTGCAGTATTTGAATAAGTACCTTTATCTAAATCATATATTCCTAAAAATTCCCCTTGGCCCAGAATACTAATCTCGGCTCTTTGACTGTATATTTTATTTAGTTGTTCTTTATATTTATTTGTCGACTCATGATCCATAACTTTATATGTCACTTTTTTGCTTATTATTACCTCACCTTCTCGTATTAAAAATAAAGAATCAATATTTGTGGCTTCTTTATATAAAATTTGATCTTTTTTAAGTTTTTTTTCTTCAAAACAATAACTGAGTTTTATTAAAGACCCTTTTGTCATCCTTTGAAATAACTCTTGGCATTGGAGGAATTCAACAAGTTCTAAACGTTTTTTTTTCATTAGACTTGCTAAGATACGTTGATAGTTGTGTTTGTCTAAGACTGCAAAATGACATGGACTTTTTGTAAGGATTGAAGCAGCTCTTGGTTTTTTGTCTAGCAAAGCTAGTTCACCAAATGATGCTCCGTCTTTGTAAATTAGGACTTCTTTGAAAGTTATGATGTCATCGTTTTTTATTGGGACTAATACACTGGTTTCACCTTGAAGGAGGATGTAAAATTTATCCCCAATGTCTCCTGCATGAAAAACGTATTCGGATTCGTTGAAGAATTCGTAGGTTATGTAGGCACAACATTCGCGAAAGATGGATTTGTTTTCTTTGAGTGATGCGAAAAACTTCACATTGCTGATGAAAATAGAGATTTGTTTTATGTCTTCGGATGTTCTGAAGATTGTTGGCTTGTTAAGAATTGCTTTGAGTCTAGCGATGCTAGTTGCCATATATGAAAAATTATATTCTATTAAAATGGGCCAGGCTAGCCTGGCCAGATATATTAGAAGGGTTTAGAGTAGGATTTTTATAGATGATTTTTGATATGAAGATAATAAGGTGTAAAATAATATTGAAATAATGGCGCATTATTGATTGAATCAGTTTATAAGTAATTTTAAAAGTATTAACATATTAGTATTATATAATTTGATATTCACAATAATATTTATTAATACTGAAAAAGATAAAGAATTTTATATATAGTGAATAGTAAATTGATATTCATTTAATAAATACTTTAGCAGGTGTTGCAAAATTAGTCACAAGCATACCAACTGACTGTTTATTTATAAAGAGTTTTTAGTTTTTAATAAATTATCCTAAAATACTATAAAGACTATAATGCCTTCATACAAAAAAACATACACTTTTACTACAATATTTTCATAAACTCTTTAAAAAATTCTATACTATCCTTTTTTACTATAATCTTAAGAGAATTCCTTATACTTTCTATTCCTAAACGCTTTAAATGCAACAGGAGCTAAGGCAGCAATTCCTAAAAAATTAGCAACAAGCATTAATCCAAAAACAGCTGACCATGAGTACTCTTGTAGTCTCCCAATCTATATAAAAAATACAGCAAATTGCCCTAAACTAGCCCCAAATCCTCCAAAAGCATCAACAAGCCCAGTGAGTGTTGATTTAGCTTCAACTTTAGTCTCAAGATCACACATATCTGCTGCGACTACAGCGCTTAAAAGAGTAGAGCCTCCACTTATAAGTCCGCCTATGATAAAACTTATCCCAAAACTCACTTTTGTAGAAGTTCCAAGCTCGAAACCTAAAATATTTATTATTGGGAAGGAAAGTGAAAGCATGATTAAAAGAATATAACTTCTGTCTGAAACATGATCTGAGAGTATTCCTGATGTAACTGACCCTATTACCCCACCTAAGCTGTATAAAATCATAAGGATACCTTCTTGACTGAAATTCATATCAAGTTCAACTTCTAAATAGTATGGAATCCATATTAATATAGCCATATGTAATAGTTTTATACATGAGTAGCATAAGCAGTAATTTATAACAGTGGGTAATCTTAAAGCATCAATAATAGCAATCTGTGGTTTAGTTTCAGGTCTTGGTAAGCTTTCCATAAGCCAATAAGTTATCAAAAATACTAAAAAAAATATCCCAAGACTAATCAATGACACAATAACCCAGCTTTTAAAAAAATCTAATATCAAAGATGACAAAAAATACCCAGCAATATCCCCAGTAGCTGCATTTATACTCCATATTCCAATAATCCTTCCTCTTTTCTCATAAGAATATACTTGTCCCATAATCGCAACAGTCATTGGGTAAATTGAAGACTCAAATAATCCTAACAAAGCAAAAAGTACTGTAAATCCTGTAATTGTCAAAACTTGTAAATATCCAAAAAGGATTATCTGAATTTCTCATACCATACTATATACTAAACATGCTAAGAAGCTACAGAAACAAAGGACTTTTTTTTGTTGATATTTATCTCCAAGAATACCAAATATTAAATTCCCAAATGCTAAGGATAATAGAAAGGACATGTCAATCATTCCTAGATTTTCTGAAGAGATTTGAAGCTGTTTGTGAATCTCACCTGCGCTGTTAAACCAAGAGGCCATTAGAAGGTGTCGAGATAATACGCAGAAAAAGGTTAGGATGAATATGTTAGTTCCCATATAGTTTGGATTATTAATGTTAGTATTTTTTTAAGTTTTGTTATATTTTTTTTGGGTTTTTTGTGTTGGGAGTGGTTGATTGAGTTTTGAAAAGTGGGATTTTTTTGGTGCTGGTTTTGTGGGAGTTTGGTGCGGAGATATTTTATGTTAAAGGATTTGAATTTTTTAAGAGATTGTTTATTATGAGTATAAGAAAAATGGGTTTTAGATTTAAATATGATATTTTTTTTTTGCGAATAAATATTAAAGATTTTAGATTTTTTAGAGTTAGATGTAAGCATGATTTTTTCAGAGTAAATAGTTTTTTTGATTTAATGTGTTATTTTGATTAATATATTTTGTGTTGAATACTGAAATTAATATTTAATTTTAAGATCTTATCGTTGTAAAATCAGTATCTTGAAGATTTTATATAATAAAATTTTATTTAAAACTAAAACTTATCAGATATCATAATAAACTAAATAAAATAAATAAACTATTGCTTATCACTTGAGTTATTATCTTCAAAATCTTCAGTAGCAACTTCTCTTCTTTTATACTTCACAAAATCATACAAAATCCCACTTCCAACAATATAAGCTAAAAAATAAATCCCTGTAGCTCCAGAAGCTATAGCACAGCATACTTCAATTCCTAGAAAATCCGAGACAAATCCAGCATAAATAGGTCCAATAATCTCACCAAAAGCATTAAAAGTTACCGCATAACTGCAAATATGATCATCAATAATATCATCTCTAGCATATCCATAATCGATAACAATGCTTTTTTGCATATAAGGAATATTGAAAACTATATAGTTTTTACTGCAAACAAAATTTTGCCCAATACTTATAATTGGTAATGAGAAAATAACAATCCACAATTTATTAGGGTATATTTCTGACCAAGGACCAAGCATAGAATAGCCTATTGTTAGAAGTCCTAAGCCAATAATAAGAAAAACTCTTTCATTAGCATTTTTTAATATAATTCCTGCTACAATGGATGTGCATAAATAAAATGCGCTTTGCAAACCGAAACAAAGAGAAATATAAACAGAATCAAGACCTAGGTTTCTTAGATGAGTTTCTAATAATGTCCCAAGTAAACCATAAGAAAATAGATAAGTTGTCCCCATAAGCATTGTTAAAAAAATGCGCTAAATAATAAATACCGGCTTAAATAGTATTGGAAGAGAATTAATTTTTGAATTATCTATTTTCAATGGTCTAAACTCACCTAGCATTTTCCAAGCTACAAAAGCGAATATTATAATAATAAGCCCAAAAAGAACCAAAGTTCCAATAACTTTAATTGCATACATACTCATGCCAATTAATGGTCCAATTGTATACCCAATGCCAATTGATGCTTCCATACGACCTAGCATAGTGACTACTTTATCTGGGTAGTCTGTAACAAAAATCGATGTTATTGACATAAAAGCACATGCTGAAGCTAATCCACTAAGCAAACGTGATAAAACACTTAAAAAAATCACTGTTGCTTTATCACAATATTCAATTGGCCCAAGGACTAATAAAGATGAACCTATCAAAATTATGCTTGCAACAACTACTAATTTCCTACCAATTCTGAACATTATCCTTCCTAAAAAAGGAGTCGCTATAAGCTTGATAATTGGGTTCAAGCTAAAAATTAGCCCAACAAGCCAAAGCTCTATACCTTTAGACTCAGAAACTCCAGGATAAAATGGGAAAATAATTGTAAATGAGCTACACACAAAAATCAGGTTGAAATAAAGTGCTGATTGTTTCGCAAGTTGACCCATATTTAGTTTAAGAACTTTTTATACTGATCAAAAACTTATTTATATGCAAATTTTATATCTAGATATATAATATGCTAAACAGTACTTCATGCAGCATTTAAAGCCTCAAGTCTAAAATAATCATAATAATTATAACAAATATTTGGGATATTATAATTCTTAATTCATCAAAAATTTTCATAAAATGAATATGATAGTGAATATTACTTGGGTCATAATTTTGAATATTACCAGCAGGGATAATCCTTTTCCCTCTATTTTTCACAAAATCATATAAAACTCCACTCTCAGCGATAGATACTAAAAAATAAAGCCTTGCAGCTCCAGAAGTTGTAGCATAGAATATTTCGGATTTCTAGAAAATCGACACAAGCCCAGCATGAATCGATCCAATAATCTAATAAAAACATTAAAAGTTACCGCATAACTGTAAAAATATTAGCATTAATATCATATTTATATACCCATAATAAACAAAATATTTTTTTTGCATATATATGATATTGAAAACTATATAGTTTTTACTATAAATAAAACTTTACCCAATACTTATAATTGGTGATGAGAAAATAACAATCATAATTTTATTGGGATATGTTTCTGTCTAAGGATCAAGCATAGAATAAGTTTCTTAGGTGGGTTTCTAGAAGTGTTCTAAGAAGTTTATAAGTAAAAAGATAAGCTTTCAAATAAAAATTGTTAAAAAAATGTACTAAATAGTAAACACTGGATTGATAGTATTGGAAAAGAATTTATATTTGAATTGGTTTGCTTTTATTATTTTTTTTAAGTTCTTTTTTTATATCGTTGAAAATGATGGTTTATGAGTATACCCTATCCCAATAGTATCTTTTATTCAACCTATCATAGCGACTAAAAAAAAATATTTTGCAAATGAATGGATTTTTTTTCATAATAAAAATAATTTAACTATTCTATCTGAGTAGTCTGTGATAAAAATCGATTTTATTTATATAAAAGTATATTTTGAAGCTAAAAAAATAACTGTTACTCTACCGAAATATTCATTTGGTCCAAAAATATCATAAACAAACTTATTAAAACTATTCCTACAGGGACAACTTCTTTTCTTCCAATTTTAATCACAGTTTTTCTAATAAAGTTGTAAACAGAATTTTGATAATTAGATTCAAGCTAAAAATTAGCCAAAAAAAAAAACTAAAGCTCTATTCCTTTAGAATCCGCACTCCAAGGTAGAATGGGAAAATAACTATAAATGAGCTACAAAAATCAAATTGGCAAAAAGTTTAACTGTTTCACAAAATACCCATTTCTAATAAAAACTTCAGATATGGAAGCTTTGATAATATTTAGACAGTTATAGAAAATGTTTTTTCAATTGAAATATATGATTTTTTTTTATGTTATAGCGAAGATTATATTATTTTGATAAATTATGGGAAATATTCACAAAATGCACAGATTCTTTTGTGAATATTTTAAAGTTATAAGAAAAATATAACTTGTTTTGCTTATAAATATAATCAATTACATCGAATAATATTCCTAATTTTATGTTTAAAATTTTTATTTGATATTAAAAGGTAAATATCATGTAAACTCTTTTAAATTTCATTTTAAAATATTATTCTTAAAGATACTGAGAAAAATATAAAAATTCATGAAATCAAGGTCAGTTTTTACTTTAAATATATAGATAAAGAGTTTTTCAATATTCCTAATAAACACAAGCAATTTATAATCATTGCAAGCTGGTAATCCTAGTGACCATAAATTTTTCACTTTTATATAATATCTTTTTAATCCAAAAATTATCTGAGTCTTATAAAAATCCTATATATTATAATATTATCTTATAATAATACCCTAAAACAAAATATTCATTACTTGAAAATATATTGATGAGTTTATATCAATAATAATATAGTAAAATGCTTTACTGAAAGTTTCAGAGCTTAAACTTACAATATTCTAATCTTAATCTTATACTTTTATTATAATTTACTAGATTAATAAATTTTGTTATAATATTTTACCTTGAATTTTAGCTTTGATATTATTGTTTAAAAAGTTGGAAAATAAACTTTTGCCATTCATCACAAACTTAGAATTATTTAATATTATTTAGCATTTATTTGAGAGGTATTTAATTATCATGATTATATTGTAGGTAGTTCAGTTATGATTTATAAGAATTTTTATTAGTTTTCATATTATTAGAAATATACTCACTGCATTAAGGTTTTTGAATTTAAGGTAAGGATATTGATTTTGTTATGGAAAATTTACTGGGATGTTGGGTTTAAAGCCTTTTGGCTGAGCAAATATAGGTTTAGATAAAACAAAAAGTTTTATGAGTAGTTTATCTTATATAGTAAATAATTGTATTATTAAGCTATATTTTCTATATCATAAATGTTTCCTCTACTACTTTCATTCTTCAATATTTTCTCTCACAATCTCAAAAACCGCATCACAATAAAATAATAGCAAACATAAAACTCAAAAATAATTCCTCTCCAAAAAAATTTTTCAGTTTTCTCATAAATCAATTTATTTATATTCTTTTACATATAATGAAATCAAGGATAAAATCATATGATCTCTATAATCCTACATACTAAATCTAATCCAAAACATACAATTTCATATATCATCAGCACATACTATCTAATAAAATCCCTATAAATTTATTCAACTTAATAAAAATTAATCATCGAATAATCTAGATATAAATGTCGAATCGATTAGATGAAAAACTACTCTCCAAGAATCGAGAAAGTCTCCAAACAATTTCTTCCACAACAAAAAAGTTTTTAAAATTCGAGGAATCAAAAAATTGTTTAGCTTTAGAAGAACTTTGTAAGGTTTGGAATTTCATTCAGATTGAGCCTAAACTAACCCTTCCTAATTCATTTGTAACTACATTGAAAGGTTCAAGGAAGACAGTTCAAAGTGTATGTTTTAGCCCAGATGGGAAATATCTGGCAAGTGGTTCTGGGGACAATCTAATAAAATTATGGAACATCATCGACAAAAAAGAAGAATTCGTCCTTGCAGGTCATTCAGATCGAGTCCAAAGCTTATGTTTCAGCCCTGACAGTAAGATTTTAGCAAGTACTTCTGCAGACAAACAAGTCAAACTCTGGAACGTTTCTACAAAAAAAGAAGAGTTCAGTCTTTTTGGTCATTCTAATACTGTTTATAGTATCAGTTTTAGCTCAGATAATAAGTTTTTCGCCACATCTTCAGGCGATAATTCAATAAAAATCTGGAATTTAGCCAAAGTTAAAGAAGAAAAAACTTTTACAGGACATACAAGCACGGTAAACTCAGTAGTTTTCAGCCCAGATAGTAAGATTTTGGCTAGTGGGTCTTCTGATAAATTAATCAAGATATGGAAAATTACTGATAAAAAGGAGGAATGCACTTTAGCAGGACATACTGAAACAGTTTGTAGTGTAAGTTTCAGCCCCGATGGAAGGTTTTTAGCCAGCGGGTCGAAGGATTTCAAAGTTAAAATCTGGAATCTTGCAAAGAAAACTGAAGAATATTCTTTTCTAGGGCATTCTGATATAGTAACTTGTGTTGTTTTTAGCCCAGATGGAAAGCTTTTAGCAAGTGGTTCTGGGGACAACCTAATTAAAATCTGGAAACTCTCTGAAAAAAAAGAAGAATGCACACTAACAGGTCATGGGGACCGTGTAAACAGTTTAAGTTTCAGCCCAGACAGCAAACTTCTTGCAAGTGGATCACGAGACAGTCTTATAAAAATATGGAAAATCTCTGAAAAAAAAGACGACTTCTCATATGTAGGCCATACAAAACTTGTAAGCAGCGTAACCTATAGCCCAGACGGTAAACTTATAGCTAGCGCTTCAGGTGACAAACTCATAAAAATCTGGAAAATCAATGAAAAATTTGAAGACTGCACTTTGAAAGCTCATACAAAAACAGTCAACACAATAGATTTTAATCGAGATAATAAATTATTAGCTAGCGGGTCTGCTGATGGGCAAATAAAAGTGTGGAATGTCATCGAAAAAAAAGAAGAAATCACTTTTATTGGACATATTGGAGATGTAAAAAGTGTTAAGTTTAGTCCTGATGGGAAAATGTTGGCTAGTGGGTCAATGGATAAAACAATCAAAATATGGAGAATTATTGATAAAACTGAAGACTGTACATTATTTGGCCATACAAGCACAGTAACTAGTTTAGTTTATAGTCCTGATGGGAAATTCCTTGTCAGTTGTGGAGAAGATGGGTTTATTAAAGCATGGAGAGTCGCTGAAAGGAATGAAGAATTCACTTTGACTGGGCATTTAAAAACTATAAACAGCATATCTTTTAGCCCTGATGGAAGGTTTTTAGCTAGTGGGTCTATGGATAATATGATTAAAGTTTGGAATTTTATATGGAAAAGGGAAGAATTTACCCTTTCTGGACATAGCAGTGCTGTTTGTTGTGTGAAATTTTGTCCTAATGGCCGATTCTTAGCCAGTGGGTCTTTTGATAATTTAATCAAAATATGGAATCTTATTGAAAGAAAGGAAGAATATACGATTTGGGGACTTAGTAATATTGTTTGGAGTGTGTGTTTTAGTCCTGATGGGAAATATTTAACTAGTGGTTCAGGAGATAATCTTGTTAAAACTTGGAATTTGTGTGCGAAAAAAGATGAATGCAGTGAGACTGGCAATTTGGATATATGTAGGAAGATTGGTTTTATGAATAATAATCAGAATATTGTTATTAAGTGTGATAGTGGGATTAAAGCACTTTCTTTAACTACAGGGGAAGAAATATCAACAGTTTTGAATTCGGAAAGTGCTTTGATTAATGATGAAACTAAGAGGTTTTTGTTTGATCCATTTAGTTGCACAACAAGTGGGTATCAAAATTGTATGCACACTGCTGAAAGTTTTTATTTTTTACAATCTAAATCTTATGAAAAGATAAAAAACATCAATATAACTTTAACAAACCTGAATTTCTCAATAACTCATTTTCTAGCAATGCTAGGAAAAGAAACAATAATCTTAAACTTCATCAAATCTAAAACCCTGATGATAATTCCTGATATCCTAGGCCATGGTCCAATATATTATTCAATAAAATGTAAACATCAACAAATAACCGATATGCTCATAGATTACATGTGCGATGTATCCATAAACGAAAAACTAAGTCTTAAAAATTGTTTATTTCTAAAAACCCTCGAAGCTGATTTAGCGACAATTTTATACAACTCATCATCACAACTAGACAAATTCATGTGTTCCATCATCCTAACCCAAGGAAATACTGTGCATTTTGGTAGCCCATTCAAAGCTTTACCTTTAAAAAAAACAAGCCCATTCGCATTATCAACCTTTGAAGAATTCTCAACAAGTGAAGGTGATACTATACCTTTAATAATAAAACAAACTCCATTTAGACTTCCATTTAGCACTGGTTCTCCATCAAGTATGGACCTTATATGTAGTATCCTCGAATGCAAAAACAAAGATATTTTCCGTACTCAATTAATTCAGCATATCATAACTGAAAAATGGAACAGAATAATTTTCTGGGTTTATTTCTATACTTTTCTCCTTTGGAGTAATATCATCTCTTTATTCTTATTCTTAACAACCCTCCGCCTTGAACCTGCAATAGTCGCTATAGTTATAAATATAATCCTTTTATTCTGGGAAGCTATACAATTAGGTATATCAAAAAAAAAATACTTTTCAAACATGACAAATTATTTAGACCTTATTCGTTTTTATGCAACAGCAGTATATGGTTTTCTTTACATTTATCATCTTGATAACTCAAATATAGCTTGGATTATGATGACTTTAAATCTTATAAAAGGTTTTACTGGATTTAGAGCTTTTGGTAATACAAGATATTATATCCGTTTATTACAAATGTGTATTTCTAGAATGAAAGACTTTTTTATAATTTTTATATATGCGACTTTATCTTTAGGGATAATGAATTCGATATCTTCACATGAAGATGCATCATCATATGAGTATATGTGGTCATCTCCTTTTGGGTTGATTGTTGGGAAGACTGATTCTTTTTATGAAACTAATACAATACAAATTGCTACGTATTTACTTGCTGTGACGACTAATATGATTATTATGCTTAATATGATAATATCGATTTTAGGTGATGTATTTGATGAATTTCAACTTGATGCAGAGATTTTTAATTATGCGGAAATGGCTGAGGTTATATTAGAAAATGAACAGATATTATCGATTGCTAGGGCTGAGAATGAGTTTAGGTATTTACATATATGTATGCATGCATATGAAAAATTGGGAACAGAATGGAAAGGGAAACTTATTGATATTAGAGATTTTTTGAAAGAAAAATTTTTGGTTAATGATTTAAAACCATTGTTTGAAGTGAATAAAGAACATTTGATGCAAATTGAGGAAAAAAACTCTAATCAGTTTAGGAATTTGGAAAATAAAATGACGGACTTCCAACATAAAGTTGNAGAATGAGTTTAGGTATTTACATATATGTATGCATGCATATGAAAAATTGGGAACAGAATGGAAAGGGAAACTTATTGATATTAGAGATTTTTTGAGAGAAAAATTTTTGGTTAATGATTTAAAACCATTGTTTGAAGTGAATAAAGAACATTTGATGCAAATTGAAGAAAAAAACTCTAATCAGTTTAGGAATTTGGAAAATAAAATGACGGACTTCCAACATAAAGTTGCTGATCTTGAGATTAAAGTTTCAAGTATACAAGGAAGTATTGAAACAATTTTNGCTGATCTTGAGATTAAAGTTTCAAGTATACAAGGAAGTATTGAAACAATTTTAAGGATTGTTTCGAAGTAGTTAAATTTTAGAGATAATAATTATGGACAATTTGCGTTAGGTGTATATTTTGTATTTATTGTGCTAGATGATTAGAAATTATTTTGGGAATTTTTGGGATTTTTGTAGTTAAAGAAATTTATTTGTAATGGAAAGATAAATTTGATATAGTTTGGTTATAAATGTAAAGAAATAAATTCTAAAAATGATGATGAAAATCAGCGGAAACTGTTAGTGAATAAAATTTTAAACCTAGAGACAAGGAGAAAAGCATTAATACGAGAAAAAGTGAGACCTTAAATAGCAAAAAAATATTTGGGCAAGCAAAACACCTAGTTAGAGAGTTTCAAAATTATTGGATTAGAATAGAAAAACTTTTTAAAATTGTAAAAAAATGCATAGAGGAAAACAACATGAAATAACAAAATTAACAACAACAAAAAACCGAAACAACAAAAACTAATTAAAAAAGAAAATTTCAGAACACAAAAATTTAAATCACTGAGCTTTTACCGACGATAACCACAACCTTAACCCTACCTCATAAATTTTCCAATATTATTTTTATATCATTCTTTCTCAATACCCACTCACTTTTTTTAACAAAACTTAAAATTTTTCACTCCATCCTAATTATCTATAGCCATCCCAACATCCACTAAAAAAATTCACAAAAAAACACAATAACCCCCCAAACAAATCCTAAAAAAAAAATCCATTTTCCAACCCAACTAAAAAAAAATTTTTTTACAAAACTAAAACCTTATAAACAAATCTTATTAACTAAATCATACAAAACTAAAACCTTATAAACAAATCTTATTAACTAAATCATACAAAAATCTCAATTCCAAAACTAAACCTCATTAAAATTTATATCACTTATTAAATTTGTATTATTATTTCCCATTATAATTTATTCCAGAATACAACTTCCAATACCATTTTCTCTTATTCAGTATTATTCCTAGAACTTATAATATTTTATATCAAAATGTGTGTTTTTGATAACCCACCAACCCCATGTGATGAAAAATGCGGACATATAAAATACTCAGCTGACTTAGACAAAATGCTTGGAGTTATGGAAAATATGCCCCCATTGCCTTGTGCAGATCCAAATGATGTATCAGTTGAAGAACTTCTTAGTATTAATGACCAATTATCTAAGAAAATACAACAGCAGAATAGGGTTATTGAAGAAACTTTAGGTAAAATACAAGAAGCTATAAGAAATCATAAATAAGCTATTGTAATAATGCGTTGTAAAATATTTGATTTTTTACATGATGATTAGAAGAATAAGATTTTTGTTAAGATTAGAATGGGATATTATAATATAAGGATTTTGTTTAGATAGAAAGTTATTTATGATTATGAGATTGCTTTACTTGAGGGATATGAGATGATGAAGGGAAAAAAATTGTATGATTGGAATATGTTTTGGATATAAAATGATTATAGAAATTGTGGGTGTTAGAAAATTAGGATTTGAATATGTTTTATTATGTTTGGGAAAGGTTATAAGATGATTTTATAATTATGTATAGGAAATAGGGTTATGATTAAGTAATAATTGAAAAATGCTAGTTTATGATTGTGGTAATAGGTTTAAAATGTTAGGATATAAGAAATTCTTAAGTAATAGTTCTAGTTTGGGTTTTTTTCTAGTTTGTTTATATAATCATATATAAATATCATATTTTTTTGATTAGTATCTAGCAATTTAAATTATAATCTTATAATAATAATCATAATTTTGTATACATCCTACTATAAAAATTTTATCCACGAAATGCAACTCCATTAAATCCACCAGCCTAAATTCTATCCTTCAATATCCATGATTTTTATAATTTCATCAAAGAATAATCTATATTTTCAAAAAATCATCGCACTTGAGCCAGCAAGCTCTAAATCTCACAATATAAAATCGAACATTCATAATAAAATATGATCAAAAACATAAAAATCCACACAAAAAGCAATCCAATAAATCATTTACGCTAAAATTCAAGACACTATTCTTATCATCATTTCCACATATTATATCAGAAATATGGCAAGTGGCGAAATATTCCGTGAGCTCCAATCCGACAAAGAAAATTTCCATTGTTTCGACTGCAGCCGCAGCGGTGCTCAATGGACCAGCGTAAACAATTCCATATTCTTGTGCTTTGACTGTTCTTCTCAGCACAGATCCCTAGGAGTCCAAACAAGTTTCGTAAGATCAACAACAATGGATTCATGGACCCCAATACAATTATCTATGATGTCAATAGGGGGAAATAAACGACTTAGAGAATTTATGGAAATGTTTGGCTTACCTAATGATATGAATGCATTTACAAAATATAATTGTAAAGCTCTTGAATACTATAGAGAAGTACTTAAACATGAAGCTGAAAACAAAATATTCCAAGGATGTCCACCAAATACATCACAAGCAAGAGTATCTTTAATGCCTCCACCTCAACCAAGACCAATACCAACATATACATCTATATCAAATAGACCATATAAACCAGAACCTGAAGATTCAAGTTGGTTAGGTTCAGCAAAGTCATATATAGGAGGAAAAATAGGTAAAGCTTCAGAAATGGTATCTGGGACAACAGCTGGAGAAATTATAGATGGGATAAGAAATGTTACAGTTAATGCTATTGATATTTCTAAAGAAATTGGGACTAATCTTGCTGGGAAAATTGCATCTCCTGATACTTTGAAGAATATCGGGCAAAAAAGTGTTGGGGTTTTAGCTAGTGTTGGGGGTTTAGCTTATGAAGGGGCTCAGATGGCCATTAATAAAGTTAAAGGGGGGAAATATTCGGATTTCGAAAGTAAAGATAGGTTTACGAGTAATAATCCTTCAGAGAAATTGTATGTGGAAAGTATTAAGTCTGGTAATTATTCTGGAGGATGTGGGAATTATCAGCCACCTAATTCGGGAAACTATCCTTCATTTAGTAAGTCGAATAGTTATTCGCAAGCGAGTTATTCTTCAGATGATTATAATTCGGAAAGATTAAATGCACCAG
Source organism: Stentor coeruleus (assembly GCA_001970955.1). Taxonomy (NCBI): domain Eukaryota; phylum Ciliophora; class Heterotrichea; order Heterotrichida; family Stentoridae; genus Stentor; species Stentor coeruleus. The sequence continues at coordinate 99,030 of MPUH01000081.1, read as the reverse complement.
GAAGAACAACTGGGTTTTTTTTGTCGAACAGGCCTAATTAGATGTAAGAAGCTAGTTATAGGATGGGCTTTTTTTTAAAGAATGGAGGTTTGATAGGATTTTATAGATGATTTGTAGTTTTTTTATAGGAAGTATAGAATAATGATAATTAATAGATTTGATGAAGGAAATAAGAGTGTCTTGATTTGGTTTATTAACTATGCAATTTTCACAAAAAAATAGGTATACGACAATCATAAATGGGCATAAATGACTATCTGAACTTCAACGACAAAAGGACTCGTAAGTATATCACTATGGCTATCTACACAGCCATTATATTACTAATCGGGTACTTCCTTTTACGAAAACGCAATACCCAAGCCCCAGTGCCACAAGCTCAACAAGTACAAAAACCTAAGAAAAAAAAAGATACAAGACCAAGAATTTCAGTCTCAGGAAGTCTTATAACCCCTGATTCTTTAAACACCCTATCTAAAATGGGTAGATTTAGTAGACTATATCTTGTGTTCAAAGTGATGAATAATGATGATGAAGATAAGATAAAAGCCATGCTTAATGGTGTGACAAATCTTGATCTTTATAGAGTGCTTTTTTGTGAAACTGATATTGGGTATAAAGCTTTGTTAAGGCAGTTGAATCCTCAGTTACATGTTGAGAGCAATTTGCAGCTTGCAAATGAGATGGCTGGGTATATGAATGCTATTGCTATGGTTTATGAGGAAGAATGCGAACAGTTTTATCAGATTATTGAATTTCAGGACTGCGAAAGCATGATATTTAAAATCTTAAATGATTTACATTGATGATTAGGATTAGGATTGGGAAATGCTTTTTTATTGGGTTTTATTTATAGTAAATTTTGGTAATTGGATTATGTGAATATTTTGAATTTTATACTATCTCCATGTAGATAAATATACTCATAACCACACAAAATCATTTTCCTTTATACCTAAAAATCTTAAACATCTCAATCTAAAACCTAACACAATCTATCAAAATCCTTAAAAATTCCTATCATCCCCAATCTAAAACCATATATCATCTATCAAAATCCTATAAAACTTCACATCACTCTATCATACTTAGTCAAAATACCCCAAAAAAAAATATCTCATTAACAAAAAAATCTACAAAAAACCTCTGATCAATAAAACTAAACCTAACAAACAATTAAAACAAAAATTTCCTATATCCTCTTATTAAATACAGTCTTTTAATATAATCCTCTCTAAAAATTTCAAAATTTATATAAAATTTTCATAAGAAAATATCTTCAAACCTAATCAACTCATAACTAAACACAAACTTTGTCCTAAAAACTTTCTTATCAAGAAAAACTTTAGTTTTTTAACTTAAAACCTTGATAACCATTTTAATAAATTTATGAAAGCCATCAAGCTGAAGCCAATCTTTTTTCCAAATGATGATATTTTAGTCAAACCTCCAGACTTTATTATTTCAATTGAAGAAATGCCTACAGAAAAAAATAAAGGGAAGGCTATTAGTTCAACGGATCAGCTTAAAACTATCCTTAGAGGCAGACAGCTAAAAAAACAAGATGATCAGAATAAATCTTTTAAAGAAGAAGAAGAGGATACTGTGAAAAAACTCTCTGAGTGGAAAGGATCTGACTCGCCAAAGACCCCTTTTCTAAGAAAGTTCACATTTAAAAGAGGCATAACTCACAATTATTCCTTCGAGTCTAAAGCTTCTAACCGTTCATCTTCAGTCGCTCAAACAATAGCTCCAATAAAAAACCCAACCCAATCCATAGTATCTGTGGTTCAGGGCATAGTAGCCGTAGAGCGATTCAAACGTAAAACCTTAGAAATCGAAACAAGACAAGTCTCTGATCGAAACAAACAATACGAAGATAACATCAAAGCCAAAATGAACAAACTAACCAAAGATATCGAAGCCCTCAAACTGTACATTCGTGAAAACACTGACAACTTAGAAAAACTCAAAAATGAATACGAAGAAGTTGAAAAACAACATGAAGACTCCTTAAGCGCAATCAGTCTAAAAGAAGCTGAAGAATTACTTTTCAGTGATAAAGGCAAAAAAAAAATCATAAAACCCGGAGATGAAAGCCAATACTTCATAAAAAAAGAAAAATTCCGCCAACAGAAACAAGAACTGCATAAAAAATACCAAGAAGATAAAGAAAACTATAAAAATAAACTTGACACAATCAAAAGAAGCTTAGAAATCTCAGAAAGGCATCGACTTGAATCTAAAAAAGAACTAAAAACTCACAGAGAAGAAATCGTCATGTTATACTGTAGAGCATTAAAAGATGGAAAAGATATAAGAAATGATGGGTTAAGATGGGTTATAAAAAGTTTATGGAATATGAATGAATGTGTTCCAATATCAGCATTTCCTAAATTTTTTGATGATGATAGTGCTCATTTTTTACTTATGATGGCTGAAAAAGATTTAGAACTTGAACATTGTATTAATAAACTTGATCAACTTAGAAAAGAAATTAAAAGAAAAAGGTCTTCGATGAATGTGAGTACAGCTAGGGAATTGTATAAATCAGTAAGGAAAAGATTAAGGAATATAAGTCAAAGTTCTGTTGGGCAATTGGTAGATGGAAGCTCACCTTGTGAGGATATAAATGATTCGATGATGATTCCACAAGAGGAACAACAGTCGAATTATATTGAAATAAAAATGTTAAGAGATAAAGTTACTCAGATTACAGAGTTTGTGAAAGAAGCCACACATGTAGAGTTGAAAAGAGTTACTGAAGTTTATCAGGCAAATCCTGGGGAAGCGGAAAAGTTTGGCTTGTTTCATATTATTAAGTGCTTGGTTGGAGATAGAGTTAGGGAGTTTAACAAGTACACAAGGTCTTCTGGGCCGAAGGGCAAGCCTAGAAATTCTATACTTTTTTAATTTAAGATTGCATGAAATTTTTGTATTGGATTATGCATGAGTATTTGAGAGAATTTATTGATGATTATTAATTGCAATTGTTTAGGTGTTTTAATGATTGTATGAGTAAAAGTAGGTTTTGATTTTGAAAAAAAAATGTTTATGAGATGAGTCAATAATGTATAAAACCATACACCAATTTTAAATTTATATCTTAAAAATCTTAACACCACTTTATAAACACCTAAATCAATAAATTCTCTTATCCCTATAACAATATCTCTATCATCCTAATCTTTCCATTCCATTTTCCTATTTTTTCATCCTGATCCTACCATATCGATTTCCAATATTTTATCTTATCATTTCTACAACTTCCTCCAAATTCTTCCAAATCTAACCTATACTACAAAACCCTCAAATCTAAAAACCCTAAAACCGAAATTCACTCACTAAAAAAAACTTCATCCCATAAAAATCTCCACTTCCAATTTCCTCTCATATCCTCTCCTATCATCATCCCTTCATAATCCAAATCTCCAAACTCCCTAAAAAACAATATTCCAAACATTTTCCTCCTTCTTATCAAAAAAAGCCCATTTATCTGTCCAATATCTTCCAGAATAATATAATGGTAAAAACAAAAAAATCCGAAAAAGTTCTAAGAAACAAACCTGACAAAGTCGCATCAAAATCTAAAACCTTCTGCAAACGAAGTCTTATGCAGAAAGCTAAAGAAGCACTGTCTAAAAACATTGAAATAAGTCGACTACTTCTGATACAACTTCAAGAGTTTTCATGGGAATCTAAAACCCCAACTAAGCTTATTGTATCATCACACATATGCCCAATATGCGCATTTAATTATGAAAATCAATCAAGATTACCGATATGTTTGCCATGTGGGCATACAATATGTAAAAAATGTGTTTATTCTTTACAACATTCTTTACTTACAGGGTGTTGTCCTTTTGACAGAAAAGAATATTTTTTTATTGATGACCTTTTACCTGTTAATCATGCTTTGATTTATGTTGATAAGGAAAAAATGAATAAAATTTGCCAGTTGCATGGCATGGAGATTATTGCTTATTGTAAAGAAGACTGTGCGGTTTTGTGTGGAAGATGCATTTTTTCACATAGAAGTCACTGTATAATTGAGTTGGATTCATCACAGGTTAGTGAAATTGCTAATGTGAAGTTGCAAAATTTGAAAAATGTTGAATCTCGCTTGCAGAACTTATTAGAAATATGGGAGGACTATAGGGCATTTATTTCAGGTGTTGTTGAGAGGATTAATATTGCGGTTTCTGCTCAATCTCAAACTACAGGGAAAGATAGCGATAAGGAGCTTATAGAAAATATTCAAAATTACATTACAAAGATTGTTCAGGATATTGAAAACAGTGAAAATGATGGAAGTGTGAATATAAGCCAAGTACTTGATAGTATTAAATATCATTTAGGAAGAGTTAGGAGTTTTAGGGAAAATTATGATTTGATGGATATTTGTGAAAAACTTGCCTTTGATGCAAATAAAGAACTTGACTTTGAGTCTCCTGCGCTTGTTAAAATCACTTCTCTGATAACTGAACTTGAGGAGAACCTTTTTCCAAGAATTTTATCAAGCTAAACTATCAGAGAAAATGTTTTTGACTTTTATAATGTTTTTATTAAGGTTTTAAATAAAATTTCGCCTTTGGTTGGATAAATTTTACTGTATAAATGAAGGATTTAACAAAAAATATTTAATATAAGTATTGGGAAATTTATGAGATTATTATGGAAATCAATAAGGGGATTTATATTAAATAAACTTTGTAGGATAATAAATAAAATTATTGAGATTGTTTGTGATGAAATATTTAAATATAGAAAGCTATAAATTATCATGTATATAATAAAGGTTTATAGGTGTAATAGTATTAGTTGCTCTTGTTCATGAGTTGGTTGTGTATCTTTATATTTTGTCCTTAGTTAATCCATATGTGAAAAGTTTTATTAGTATACTTAATTTTTTTTTTGATTTAAAAAAAGAAGATATAAGTAGCCTTACTATTAAGCCTTATTGAAAAAAAAAATAATAATTTTTTAGCAATTATTAATGATAACATAATAAAGATTTTTACCGAATTATGCTAACTTTAACCCAAACGTCAAATTTTAAAAAAATAATAACATCCTCTCTATCTTCCATTATATTCACTTAACAACAAAAAAGCTTCCACTAAAATCCATACAAAAATTCCTTCATCCTACTCTAAAAAACCCCTAACTTCACTACAAATTCCAAAGCAAAACTTTATAACCAGCTAGTAAATGTCAAATTTTTCCAACATAAAAAATATTAATCATGAATCGAACTGAAATCTCAGAAAAAAGTCCATCTAAATTGCGATACTCCATCGAAAGTCCACAAAAAGATAAAAAAACCACACTAAAACGTTTACCAAAACTAGGTCATAAAAGTTTTGACTCAAACCTAAGTGTAAACTCCAACGAAAAGTACTTATCATTCCTCAATTCCATAGAAAAACTCTGTGATAGTTACGCTCAGCTTCCAGGAATAGAATTTGAAGCTGATGAAGATACCCAACGTTGCTATAGTACAATAGAAAAGCCAAAAGATATTCAAAAACAAGACACAAAACTGAATTTTATAATAAACCAACTAAAACTAAGGATAAAAAATTACCCCAAAGCTCAAGCCCCATATCCAGCTTCAAGTAGATTTAAAATAACTTCAGGAACTGAAGAAAAAGTAGGACCTGGTTCTTATCGAGCAATACATTCAGATAAACAAGAAACATATGAATTCTCTAACATCCCAAGACTGCATACACCAATTGCCCATACTTTACATACAATTGAATCTTTATACAAACGTCGTGGTGAAACACCAGAAGATACTATAATAAGAAAAAATAAACTCTTAGCTATAAACCCTCAACAAATCCGTGACGAGTTAGTATCAAAATTAAATTCTCACAAACATAAAGAAAAAAATGTGAAAATCAAAAAACAAATAATCGACCTAAAACAAAAATACGATAAAACATATAAACTATCTGAAAAAATCAGAAAATTCCAATGGAGGATGACTAAAAAAGAAGTATCATCCGTACAATTATCATGGTCTGGGTATATTATATGTATAGGAATGTTAACTGTATTAAACTTATCAGCTAAAGTTAGAAGGGTAAAAAGGATAAGATGGGGGAAAATACTTAGAAAGTTTTGTTTAATAACAAGATGTGTTGGACGTTTTATGATGAATTTAAGAACTGGGAGGAAAAAAATAGTCTCAAAACGAATACTAAATTTTAAAGGTCCATTTTATGAATACATTCGTCAAGATATTTTTATAAAGAAAAAAATCATACAAGGACTAGTTGAGAAATCTAAAGAAATGCCGGTGATAATGCATTTGATGGCTAAATGGAAAAGTAAGATTGTTATGGTACAAAGGAATGCTAGGAGTATGAAAAAAATTAATAAAGCAAGGAAATATGCTTTGAGTTTGCTTTGGGAAAAATCACTTGAAAGTTTACAAAAGACTAAAATTAAAGAAAAAATACATAGGAGTATGACAATTGATAGGATTTATATAATGCCAAATTTGATTAAAGAGAAATTTATTAAGAAGTTTATGAAAGATGTACTTATTAATTATGCTAATGAGAGAAGAGAGTATTTGCAAAAGTTGAAGAATGTGAGAAATCAGGGAGGGAATAGTAAGGAAAGGCTTATTTTGTTAAGTAAAGTGAAAAAACCAACGCTTGTGCTGATAAATCAAATACCGAAAATTGCTGAGTATATTGAGAAAGCGAATACTTATAAGGCTAAATTGGAGAAAAAACAGAGGAATTTGAAGTATAATATTCCCCAACCACAGCAATTGGTAAGGGCTTTAACAAGGCAATATAAACAATGAGGTTATAATAATGTAGTTTTTATGTCGAGGTTTTATTTAAAGATTAAATTTATAAATAATTGTTAGAAAATTGTGAGATATGATTAAATTTGATATAAATATGAAGGGTTTTCTTATAGGATTTTTGAATTTAGGTTTATGGACTAATAGGATTTAGATAAAATTCATGATAATAAACATGTTTTTTTATACAATAATAATCTAAGGTTTTTTTTTTTAGATAAAAACTTGTATTTAGTTATAAAATGAAGTATGTTTAGGATTATATTCTAGAATCCTAATAAGAATATAAAGCTTTAAAGTTTATGTATAATTTCTATAAAGATTTAATTATTCGAATTCAAATACTCTAGTAAATGGATGAAAAAGATATAGTCCAGAGCATCCTAAAGCAAGTTGGGATTAAATACTCAGAAAACGAACAAAGTTTGCAGGAAGACATAAAAAAATCCTCAAGCAACCTTATAATTAGAATAAAAAATCTCTTAGATCACAACAAAAGTTCATTTCATGAAGACTCTTATATAAAATACTCGCATTTTCTCACTGAGACTCTAAATATTAAACGCCGGGTTCTTGAAAACAAAGCTTTACTCTGTTGTGGAGACTTTTTTAATAAAGAAATCCTCCCATGCCCAACAAAAAACATTAAAAAAGTCTCGCATGGAATCGGCTTATGGGGTTTGCATATGAAACAAAAAACAAAAGACACAAGATTACCAAATAATACAAAATACTTATACGCAATTATATGCAAAATCACAGTGAAAATTTTATGTTTCTCATTTTCTAAGATAAAAGATCACAGGGCAAGAATCGAATTAGGAAGGATCAAGATTAAAAATTTGCTTTTGAAAAAAATCTTGAAAAGTCAGACTGGGATAAGGAAAAAGTTTCTGAAATTTTCAGACGCATGCAAGAAGAAAACTATGAGTATTAAAATAGCTGAGGAGATGAGAAGAAAACAAAGGAATTCTGCGAAAAAACTTGAAGGTGTTAGAAAAAGTGAATATAGCTTGAAGAATTATATTATAATATTTATCACTTTATATGTGATATTGAGCTTTTATTTGGGGTAAAAATATCAATTAAAATATACTTATCTGATTGGATAATTAACATAAAATGCTGTTTGAAATATTTTATTAGAAAATTATTGTATAAGTAAAGATGTATAATAAAATTTTAATCTTAAGATATTCAAGTTTTTGGGATAATTGACAGGTAAATTTAGTGGGTTTTTATAATGAAATATACTTTTTGATTGTAAATACATGATTTTTTTTATGGGGAAATCGGTAGGGTTAGTAATTTTGTTTTTAATCTTGCCATTTGGGCTATTTTGTAACACCTAATTTTTCTAACAGTTATAAGCTAATAAGCATAAAAATCATAAACCAAAGCCCTATTATCAGAATAATTTTTCCAAAGTAAGTGTTACACGATATTTCTGCTAATTACACAATATTTAAAATTAAAACAATGACTAATAAAAACTTTGCATTTTATAAATGAACGGCAATCTTCTTGTAAACCTTAAGAAAATCTGCATCAAAAGTACAAAGGAAAGAACAGCAGAAGATATTGAGCACCTTTACCAAATAACCAAACACAGCAATTTTTTATCAGAATTATCATCTGTTCATGGATCAACAATGCACAGAGCATGTTGCAAGCATTTAAAATATGAATTCTGTAATACTGGGGATTATCTTTTCCTTTATGGTAGTGAAGGTAATAAATTCTATATAATCCTCTCGGGAAAAGTGGGTGTAGAAATCCCAAGAAAAGATAAAGAAAATTCTTTTGAAGAAGTTGTTGAACTTTCTGATGGAGGATGTTTCGGCGAGTTAGCTTTAGAAAGTGATAAACCTCGACAAGCTTCAATAAAATGCAAAACTCCATGTCATTTTGCTTATCTTTTAAAAAATGACTATGAATCCATCCTTCTTCGAGCTGTTCGAGATCGACGTAATTCAATAGTCGACTTTCTATACAGCCTTCCACTTTTTCGAAACTTTACTAAAAACTTCCTCGCAAAAATCAGCTACAGTCTCAAAGAAAAAGTTCTTAAAAAAGGTCAAATACTATATAAAGAAGGAGAATTTTCAGATGAACTTTATTTAGTCAAAGAAGGAGAAATCGGTTTTTTCCGCAAAATTAAACCTAAAATACATTGTAACAAAAACAAAAATTTTGCCCCGAAATCTTTTGATGTCAATGTTGCTAATATTGGTAAAGGGGAAATTTTTGGTGATCATCAATTAATAATTGATTCCCCAAGAACAGTTACAAGTAAATGTATAAGCGAAATCACTGTATTATACTATGCATTAAAATCAGTATTTTCTATTTAGGAGTTTTTAAAGCTTATTAAAAATGAAGAGTTCTGGGCTGGGCTACGTAAAAGATTAAAAATAAGACATGAAGAAGTAGAATTAAGACTTGCCATGATATCAAGTATAAAAAAAGCTAAACCACTTGGATTACAAAATGAAGAAAACAAAAAATATGAGATTGTAAAAACTAGTAAAAATGTTTTACAAAGAAGTATGACAAATTTGAATATATCACAAAATAGGTTTAGAATATATGATAAGGTTATTGAAGATGATAAGAATAAAATACGAAGATGTACATCAATAATGAGTTTTTGTAATGAAGAGAAAAAGTTTTTAAAAAGAAATACTATGATAAGTAGATCTCCTGAACCATTTCAAGATAAAAAATGGGATTTGATGGAGTATAGAAAAGATGAAGAGTTTTTAGGTTGCAAGATGGGAGATGGGAAGAAATTTAAAGGTTTGATAAGTCCGCTTAAAGGGGATTTATTAAGGATTCCACGTAAAAATACAATAGAAAGTTCGGGTTGTATACCTGAGGAAATACTGGAAGTGTCAGTTGATTTTAAAAAACTCCCGATTACGACTAAACATACAAAAACTAGCAGTTCGCTTTCTAGAGAAATGGAATTTCAAGGTAGTTTTTTGTCTATAACTAAAGCTACGGAGTCTAAGATTATTAACCCTATGAGTTTTACTGAAAGGTTTTCTAAAATGAACTCATTAAGTAACTCACCGAGGGTCAAAAGTTTTAAATCACCTTTGGGGAGTATGCGTGAAAAAAATAAGGGTATGGCTATGTATAGCATGAATTCATTTCCGGTTTACTTAGCTTTGTGGTCACCTTGAGATTTTAATGATTAATGAAATTGTTTAATTTTGGTTTTTTGTTGGTTGGGGGATTTTTTGGCATGTTATNTTTGGCATGTTATTGATGTTTAAGGTTTAAAAAAATAATTGAGGTGGGAATTGTGTAAGGTGGATTTTGGCTAATTTATGATCTTATATACCCTAAATCATTTCATAATATAAAATCACTTTAAGGACTTCCTTAATAGCAATTCAATTTTTCTATTTTCCTTCACATTCTCTTCAATTCGATTGCAAATTATCCAACTTATATCTGATTCATAATATTCATACCTACCAATTCAGTCTTTATCATCATAACTTTCAAAATTTCCATAATTTTTAATATAAATTCTTCCACAAATATTATCATATACATTTTCAACCTTAACACCCAAAATCCTTTATCCACAACTTCATTTTTATAGTTTTTTTCTAAGCCTAGTCTTTAAAATCAGCATAATATTTATTTAAATTAAAACGAATGGGTTGCTACTTCTGCATGCCTAACGATAAAAATGAAGCTAAAACCTTAGAATCAGACATCAGCATAGGAATATTCGAATTAAGGACATTACAAAGGCCATCAAATCGTTTATACACAGTCCGAGAAGAACAACATGAAACAAGTGAATGTTCTGATGCAAAAATAAAACAAGACTAGCTATAAAATCCTTTTAATCCTAATCATAATTTGCCTTTAATATTAATCCTATAATAATATCTTAATCATTAACCCAATATAAAATCTAAAATCCAAGCTTATCTCAAAATAAAAAACCCCATAAAATCCCTTCTCATAATACAAATCAAATAAAAATTCCTTAAAAATTCACATTAAAATCAATCCTGAAACAAAAATCCTCCTCCCATATAAAAACTATCTTACGCATAATCCTAATAATAAAAATGTTAGGTCTTTTCCTGAATGCTTATCACATTAAAACCTAACAACATAAATGACAACTTTGGTGCCAGATACAAATTCAAAAATCTCGGTTGAGGATGAGCAAGTGGTAAAGGTAAAACAAGTTATCATGGTTACAAAGGTCAAAAAGCTCGTAAAGGTAGGAATGCTCATCCATCATTTGAAGATGGTTAAACATCAATAACAATGCGAATCCCAAAATGGGGTATGAATAGAACTTACTTCAAAAAACCATTAGACCCTTTAAATTTCTCAAGACTTTATTATTTCATTGATAAAGGGCGTATTGATACAGAAAAACCAATTACTATGAAGATGATGTTTGAAGATAGGTTTTTTCTAAAATCAAATAGGAGTCAAGCTTTTATCTGGAGGACTTGATGATATTGATCGACCATTACATTTTGAAATCAATGATGCAACAAAACAAGCTATTGATGCTGTTAAAGTTAAAAGTGGAAGTTTTCTTTATTTTATAGGACTGATAAACAAATGAAGTATCATGTGAAACCATATAAGTTTGATTTGCCAATGAGGGAATTCGCTATGCCTCCACCTAGTAAAGCTATTAAGTGGAAATCAAAAGAAAAGCTAGAGGCGATACTCAAGTATATTAAACTTGCATGGCTAGATGAGTATAAGATCCCTGTTATTCCTCTGATACCTAAGTTCATTGGAAAACCTAGGCCTGTGGTTGTTAGGAAAATTGACTTTGGCCTCAAGATGTCTAATAATTAGTAATAACTCAGCTTTGATATAAACATTTCATAACCTCTGATTATAATAAAAAANCTCAGCTTTGATATAAACATTTCATAACCTCTGATTATAATAAAAAAACCAACAACCCTTTAATCCAACCTCAACTTATCAACTTATTTTCATATAAAAATCTCATCACCTATCTTTTACTAAATCTTTCATACCACAAGCTTCAATATTTAAATAACAATTCAATCAAAAATATCGATAAAAAATCCCTTAATAATGTCGACTTCAGAACTTATTGACAAGCATATGAAAAACAGTAAAAAAATCAAATCCGAACTTACCCTTGACCTAAATAAACTATCTTCACCTATGTCTATAGAAAAAACTATCAACGAAATGTTTAGATTCGCTTTTATAAGTAATTGCCATTTGGATGAAGCTAGTGTTACAAGTGAAGAACTTGAAACATTAGAAGAACTAAGCACTGATGAAATCATTGAGAATTTTAAAGACTTGATTAATGAATTATTGAATTTTAAAAGAGACTATAAGTCTTCAGATAAAGCTGAACTTGCCCAACGGTCAGAGCAATTTGAAACCATGCTTCAAAAGCTTGAAGCAGAAGTTAGAAATCATATTCGAGTTGAGCATCAGCTTAAATTACATATAGAAAACATACAAAACAAAAATGAAGAACTTGAAAAATATAAACTTGAGGCTGATATGAAAATTTCAAAACTTGAAGAAATGGTAAAATCATCTGAAAAAGGTAAAAACCTAAAAAATGATAATGTGAAAGATAAAACTATTCAAAAATTCGAAATTGAGTGCTCAAAACTTAAAAACCTTTTAGAAGATAAAGCTAAAGAGTGTGAAAAACTTAAAAAAGAAATTGATAAAAATAGGAAGATGGATAAGAATAATACTGCTAGTATTGAATTATTGAAAAAACAGTTTGAAGGGAAAAATTTTGAGATGATGAAAATGCAAAAACCCCTTCGTGAAAAAGTGCAAAATGAGTTAGTTAAGGGGGTTGATAGGAAAAACCAAAAGTCTTTAGATGAAAAAAATAGGAGTACTCCATCACCTTTTAATGCGAGAAAAGATAGTGAGAATAGTGCGTTAGAGAGCAGACCGCCAACTGCGAAAAAACCATTATCTCGTGGGCATATTCGAAGTAGTTCGGATCAGGTACGTCAGATTACAAGTAAAAAATATATAATATAAAGTTTTTTACTTATAATTTTGTAAGGTTTATGGTTTTGGAAATAGGATTTTATGTTTAGATGTTGAATGTGAGTTAAATTGTATGAGGTTTTTAAATGATTCGAAGATTTTATTATTGAGATTGTTTTTGTATGTTAGTTTGATTTTTTATATGAAGTTGGATGGGATTTTTAAGTTTTAGATTAAAGATTTAGGAATTTATGATAAGGTTTTTTTGGTTTTGAAGTATTTATTGAATGTAATTTTAATTGTGAATGATGATGCATTGATTTGTTTTATTCTTACAATAGTGAGTTTTAAAAAAATCATAGCATCATTAAATAATTTCGTATTTACAATATAACTTTATACAAATATTATATAAGTCGAGTTTATGAAAAGTTTTTAATTTTAGTAGGGTTTTCCTTTATAGTCCAAATAAACAATATTTTCAACCTAAAAATATTGTATTTATAATCAAAAACTTTATTCAAGCATAAAATTCTATAAAAACATGGTTATATTTATCTTAATTTATAATCTTAGCTTAATACAATTTATTATAAATTATTAACTTTTTTCCTAATCATCTTTTTAACTCAAGCCCCATGAGTTTTAAATACCCTTTAAAATCAGATCCAAATGTTTATCCATAAAAAACATTCATATTGCCTTTATAAAAAATTATATAAAAATCCAGTCATATCTCCAGTATTTTGAAAATCAAATGTAATTTTTACAATATTTATTTAGATGATAAAATATATCTCCAGTATTTTGAAAATCAAATGTAATTTTTACAATATTTATTTAGATGATAAAATTGAAATAATTTTTACTTTTTCTTAATATAAGCAAGTTAAAACACTTAGATTTTAAGTTCATATACTGATTTTAGTGTATATACTATTTATAATAATTAAAGAAATAGTTTATAAAATTAGACTAAATAGATAATCTCAAGGCTTAAATGTTTAAAGTTATAATAATCATGACGTTGTAGTATTTTTCACGCTATAATCCTATTACAAGTTAAGATTTTATATCAAAGATAGATCATTGATAAAGTTTAGAAAGGTTAATTATATTAAAGAATTCATAAAGAAGTATATCGTTTGATAAGTTTTGAATAAAGAAATTAATTATTTAAAGATTTAGAAAGAAACTCAGGTGCTTATAAGTATTCTGTTAATATATAATTTGATAAAGAAGACCAAAATCGATATTCTGATTAACTTATTGATACTTACAAGTATTAAGGGATAAATTATACGACTGAAATGATTTAATCTGTAGTTCTTCTATTTATAAAAGTATTCAGACCCTTGAACCTATTAATTTTTGACGAACTGCATGATTTTCATGTATTTAATCCTAGGAATTTTAGACTCCGTTTTTTTAAAAAATTCCTAAACTTTTATAAGATTACTTTTCACATCCCAAACCATGATAATTTCTTAGCCTGCCTAAGTATCATCCTGTTTCAACACTAATTAGCATCCTTTTCATCTTCTAAAAATCCGATCTATCTAACTATTTTCCATATTAAGCGTATAAGCATTTATGCAACTAATTATTCTAGATCATTTTACCACTATAGCAAATCGTATTTGTAAAATTTTTTTCCTATTAACTCAAACTTCACTTTTTCTTTATAATCATGCTTATGAAATAAAATTTCTTATATTTGCTGTAAAATACTTTTTCTAATAAAGCTATGATTATTTTATTTTTTTAGTTTCTTTTGATGGAATTAAAGTTAGGTTTTATTTAAAAACTATTAGTTTATTCTTTTTATTATTAAAAGAACCATTAGGGAAGTGAGTCTTCTAAGTATGCGCTAACTTCATCAATACTTCTAAGTACTAATAGATAATCTTTTCTTACTTTAAGAAATATGTGAGGTATTGCTGTTGGTTGAAAACTTTCTGATGTTTTTTTTTGTTTTAATCCACAATTCTTCACTAATTTATTTCTTGTCAAAATGCATCCCATATTTTTAATTATAAATTGTGTTACTAATTTTTATTTATTACTTTGTTTATAGTGAATAATACTTTGATTGATATTTGGGTATTTTTTAATATTTATCAGGATTTTTTTTAATTTTGGTAGAAATGCTAAATGTTTTTTTATGATAATATTTTATATGAAACGAAAGCTTTATTGAGGATATATGGATGATTGGGATGTTTTTATAGTAAATTACATTATTTATTATTAATAGTTTTAAATGAATATTTGGCTGATAGTTTTCTTATTGATTAATATCAAGGAAGATTAGATATTAAAAAGCACTATTAGTACTTTATTATTTACAAGATTTTCCACTTGATTTGTTTTTGTAAGCCCGAAAATTATTTATTAATTATATACTTTAAAAAAAAGTGTACAAAAATTTGTATTAAAAAATGATTTCTATGTATTAACACAGTTTATATAAAAACTCAGTATCAATTATATAAAACAAAATCAGTATGTTTTATTGCTACTAAACTTTAACCACAACTTCTTTATATTTACATAAAACTTCTCATTATCTAATTATATATTCCTTTATTCCCTAGCTGATACCTTGTACAATTCAAATATAAACAAAATCTCCAAAATCTTCATCAAAATCTCTTAATTTATCACATCTTACAAAAAACTTCATAAATATTAAATTCTCAACCATATCTCAACACTTAAAAAAGTAAAGACATCCTAGCTTTTCCTTTCCCAACAGAAGACCTTGTGTACTTATTAAACTCCCTAACTTTATCCCCGACCAAACATCTAATAACATGAAACAGGCCAACTTTCTCAGCTTCTCCAGGATTTATCTGATAATCATCAGTAATTCTCTTCAATTCACAATTTGTAGTTTCTTTAATAACCTCTGTAATCTGAGCAACTTTTTCCCTAAGACTTTTAACCTCAACATAATTCGAATGTTGTCCTTCAACAAGTATCACAGTAGAATCATTAATTTCTTCAGGTATAGGACTACCACTAACTGATTGTCCAACAGATGATTGGCTTATATTTCTCAATCTACTTCTAACTTCTTTATATAATTCTCTTGCAGTACTCACATTCATAGACGATCTTTTGCTTTTAATTTCTTTTCTAAGTTTGTCTAATTTACTTATATAATGCTCAAGTTCTAAATCTTTTTCAGCCATAAAAAGTAAAAAATGAGCAGATTCATCATCGAAAAATTTCGGAAATGCTGATATTGGAACACATTCATTCATTTTCCATAAATTTTTTATTGCCCATTTTAACCCGTCATTTCTTATGTCCTTACCATCTTTTAACGCTCTGCAGTATAGGAGAACGATTTCTTCTCGGTGGGTTTTGAGTTCTTTTTTACATTCTAGACGATGCCTTTCTGTAATTTCAAGGCTGCGTTTGGTTTGTTCAAGATTTTTTGTGCATTTTTCTTTGCTTTCTTGGTAGTTTTTATGCAGTTCTTGCTTTTGTTGGCGGAATTTCTCTTTTTTTATGAAGTATTGGCTTTCCTCACCGGGTTTTATGATTTTTTTTTTGCCTTTATCGTTAAAAAGTAGTTCTTCAGCTTCTTTATGGCTTATTGCGCTTAGGCATTCTTCATGATTTTTTTCGATATCTAAGAGTTCTTTTTTTAATATTTCGTACTTTTCTGTTTCTTCTCTGATGTAGAGTTTGATGCTTTCGATTTCTTTTGCAAGTCGGTTCATTTTGAATTTTATGTTTTCTTCATATTGTCTGTTTCGTTCAGATACATCTTTTGTTTCAGTTTCAAGCGCTTTTCTTTTGAATCTTTCTGCTGCGACTATACCTTGGACAACTGAAACAATAGTTTCTGTTTTGATTTTGACAGGAGCTATTGTTTGGGCTGTGTGAGGATTTCGATTAGGAGATTTTGAATCATAAGAAAAATTTTGAGTGATGCCTCTTTTAAATGTAAATTTTTTCAATAGAGGGGTTTTACAATTGTCAGCACCTTTCCATTCAGAAAGCCTTTTGACTGCATTTTCATCTTCATCTTCGAGGTTTTTCTGCTCATCGTCTTGCTTTTTCAGTTTTTTTCCCCTCAAAATAGTTTTAAGTTCTTCTGTTGAACTTAGTGATTTACCTTTTAGTTTTTCTATAGGTAATTCTTCATTGTGAGTGATAAAATCTGGAGGTTTTACTAAAATATCGTTGCTTTTTCTATAGGTAATTCTTCATTGTGAGTGATAAAATCTGGAGGTTTTACTAAAATATCGTTGCTTGGGAAAAATATTGGTTTAAGCTTTATGATTTTCATATAATTATTGAAATTTATGGCATAGTTTGACCTTAATATAAACTATTATATAAACATAGAATAGTAAAAAATATATTTTTAGATTATTATATTGTATTTCCTCGTTTGGACTTACACAATTTTAAGGCAAATCAATTTTTACTTCAAATTAGCGTAAAATGCAGACCATCATAGAAGTGAAAGCATTAAAATAATCCTAAAGCATCTCACTAATTTCCTATTACCCTACACATTCCTAAAAAAAAAAATCCAATTTCAATCAGAACCATATTTTTTACATCCCACAACCTTAAATCCTATGTAAATTTCATCTATTTTTTATTACTTCACACCTTAGCCCATATTTAATAACCAATAAAAATCTTCAAATCCCCAAAACAGCACCCAATCTAAAAACTTATCCACAAGCATATTAATTATTACGGTTTGATAAGAAAAAGCCAGTTGTCCTCCCTCCTGCATTTAATCTTTCAGACNTATCCACAAGCATATTAATTATTACGGTTTGATAAGAAAAAGCCAGTTGTCCTCCCTCCTGCATTTAATCTTTCAGACGAGTAATCATTAGACGAATAACTCTGTTGCGAATACATATTCGAATTATTAAAAGATGGATAAGTACCAGATCCAGGTGGCTGATATTCCCCACTCCCAGAAGAATTCCCCGTCTTAGCTTTTTCCTCAAAAAATTTTTCTGATGAACCTCCTATATACTTATCCTTCCCATACTCTGAATATTTCCCCCCTTTAACCCTATTAATAGCCATATTCGCTCCTTCATAAGCTAATTCACCAACACTAGCCAAAACCCCAACACCTTTCATACCAATATTCTTCAAAGTATCATTTCCAGAAAACTTATCAGCAAGATTAGATCCTATTTCTTTAGACATATCATAAGCATTAACTGTAACATTCCTAATACCATCAATAATCCCTACAGCTGATGTATTTGAAACCATTTCAGAAGCTTTACCTAAAGTCCCACCTAAATATGTTTTTGCTGAACTTAACCATGTTTTATCTTCAGGTTCAGGTTTATATGGTTTATTTGATATTGATGTATATGATGGTCTTGGTGATGGTGGTGGTATAATAGAGGTTTTTGCTTGTATACTACTTGGGGGAATTCCTTGAAAGATTTTATTTTCAGATTCATTTTTGAGGATTTCTCTATAGTATTCTAGAGCTTTACTGTTGTATTTAGTAAAAGAGTTTATATCATTTGGTAGATTATAAATAATCATATATTCTTTTAATCTTCGATTTCCACCTATTGATATTAATGATAATTGATGTGGAGTCCATGAATCCATTGTGGCTGATCTAACAAAACTTGTTTGTACGCCTAAGGATCTGTGTTGTGAGGAACAGTCTAAGCATAAGAAAATAGCATTGTTTACGCTTGTCCATTGGGCACCACTTCGGTTGCAGTCGAAACAGTGGGTGTTCTCTTTTTCGGATTGGAGTTCACGGAAGATATCGGTGCTTGCCATTATTTTTTTGATTTTGGTAGTTGGAATATTATGAATTTTTAGGTAAAAATTATATGGAATTTCTTAAAAGATTTAAGAGGAAATAAGATTATTGGCTTTTGGTTCGAGAATTTAGAAGGGGTGTGAAGAAAAGTCTTGGGAGTTGGGATGAGCTGATTGTTTTAAGGTTGTGGCTAGTTTGATGAGGAATTTATAGGATTTTAGATTAGAGTAGAATAAATAGAGAGGGGTTATATAATCTTTAACTGTTAAGGTGTTGTTTGATAAAAATGCTAATATTATATGTTTCCTAAAATAGGAAATTTTTCTAACAGTGCTTATTACAGCAAGCCTTCTTCACAAATTTTTAATAACGAACCCAAACTTTACCCTAAATATGGTAAAGTATATGCTCTACCTAGACCTTATTATCATCAATACCCAAACCCAGGCTCTAATGAAAAGTCCTTCTATCACGAAAAATCAGAAAAAGTTCATGAGAAATCCTTAGAACGCAAGCTTCTATATCTGAAAAACCGTCAAATCAACATTGAAAAAGAAAAAATCCGAGATGAAGTATTTAAACTTTACAACATCAGTATTTCAAACTTTGAGCTTCGAAGAATGACATATGAGCAGCTTCTAATAAAAGTTGTGAAATTCCATCAGAAGTTCAAAGAAAACACTGCTGCATTTATAATACAGCAATCATGGAAAAATTATATACTAAGAAAAGACCCGAACTACATGAAAAGAATAAGGTTAGCAAGAAGGTTGGCAAAAATCAAAAGCAAAAAATATACTCAGCATGAAGCCGCTATTATAATTCAAAGAATTTATAGAGGGCATAGAGTTCGTTTAGAATACGATATAATCAGAGGGAAATATCGTATAGAAAACAACAACAAATACTTCAGCGACGTGCAAATCAAACTAAAACAAGACAGTGCAAAAATAATTTGGAAACACTGGACAAAATTCAGAGACAAAAGGGTAACCTCTAATCAGAACCTAAAAATCAAAAAACAAAAAGAAAAACAAATAAAACAACAAAAAGAAAAAGAACGACAAGAAGCTGAAGAACAACGCAAACTCCAATCAAGAAAGACAATAACAAACCGTGAAGTGACTCCACAAACAATTCAAAAGCTCAAAAAATCAAGTACATTAACAAAAGGTGGACGAGTGTTATAATCTTTTTTAATTAAAATCTTATCTTATTAATAAATAATACCTATTATTAGAATAATATACTAAGTAAAATAAGCATTCCAATTATAAGCATGATTTTACTAAGGGTATCAGCACGTGGATCATTATGATTCATAGTTGTAGTAAAAGTAAAGCCGAATAAACCTGGGAAAAGACCGAATCCTGCAGTGAATTGTGGGCTTTGAGCGAAATTAGAAAAACGGGAATACTCTGGATTTGGTTGAGGCTGCTCACGTGCTGGTCTTGGTCTTGGAGCTCCATCTGCTCTTGGATCTGGTGAGTCATCTTTTACATAAATCGGGACGAGTTTTTCTCTGGCAATACCAGCTTTGCATACAGGACATTGTAAGGTTGAATGGTTTTGAGATAACCATTTGTTCATACAACACCAACAATAAAGATGACCACATTGAGTTACTATGGGCTCTTTAGCATCATCTAAGCAAATCCTACATTGAAAACTAGAACTACTTTCCATTTTAGTATTTATTATGTGTTAATTTTTGATAAGATTTTGAAATTGGGGGTTTAAATATGATTTTTTAGTTTTTAGGATGATTTTGGAAAGGAGGAGGAGGGTAAGATGGGATAGTTTAATAAAGGTGAATCGGTAAAGGTAGTTTTAGTAAGTAGATAATTAGGCGAATGTGATTTTTTTGACAAGGATGGATGGAAAATTATTAGTGGGGTTGGATGATGAATGGAGGTAAAAGATATGGATTGAGGATTAGGGTGATGCTAAGTTATAGATTATGATTTCTATCAACTTTTTTCTTAGACTCCTATCCATAATTATACTTTGATTCTTAAAAAACTCTTCCTTACTCCTTATACTTATATGGAAAAATAATTTTATCACTTAAAACCTATAATAAAAAAAATCTCCTCAATATCAAAACCTTACCTAACTCTGATATTCCTAAAAATCTATATCCTCTCTTAAACAATTCTAATAAAAAACCAAAAGTAAAAAATGTTTTCTAGGCGATATAAATGGATCAGATAAACGGAGTAATCGACACTCTTACTGAGTACACAAGAAGCTTACCTGTAATCAAAGATCTAGCCCAAAAAACTGGGGTGTCAACTGGAATCATATCTCTTGGTTTCATTGCTTTCATATCTGTATTCATGCTTCTAGGTATTGGTGCTGATTTGATCACAGACCTTATCGGTATGTTTTACCCAATGTACATGTCTTTCAAAGCACTTGAAACTAAAGGAGCTGATGATGATAAACTCTGGCTGACCTATTGGGTTGTATTTGCAATATACAAAGTAGTTGATGAGTGGTCAGAAATGTTCTTATTTTGGGTACCGTTCTATTACCCAATCAAACTTGCTTTCCTCGTTTACCTTTTCCTTCCTCAAACAAAAGGTGCTATCAAGCTTTACGATAATGCTATTAGACCCTTTGTGTTAAAGCATCAAGCCGAAATTGATGCAGGACTATCAAAAGCTGGTCAAGCAGCGAACCTAGTTCAACAAGCTGCTAAAGAAGAAGCTTTAAAAAAAGGTTTTGAGTATATAACTCATAAGTAGAATCTTATTTATAGTTTAAGTCTTTGATAAATTTTATACAAAAGACATCTTTGGGCAAGCCGGCAAATATAAATTCATAAGATTTAAATGTCAACCAGAAGCAAAAGCTTAGTCAAAGACCAAGACTCGTTATTAATCTTTGGTATTGACTCATCAAAAATCCACAAACGTCTTGATAACTATTCTAAGCCAAATTCATCAAATCTTTTATCAAGCAGACTTGAACTCAGCTCATCAAGACTAGATGATCAAATTAAAGTCCAAGAATCTTTTAATATATCAGAAATTTATAGAGAAATTGGTGTAAACAAAGAAAATATGCTAAAATCATTAGAAGAAGCATCACAGGAAAATCTAGAGACCAGCGATATGTTAAGTTTAATTGAAGACAATATTGGGATAAGACAAAAAACCATATCAAAACTAGATGAAAGTTCTATTGTAGGGGAAAACTGTAGGGTTATACTAAAAGAACCTGAAAAAAATGTTATGGAACTTGTGAAAAAACAACAGAAAAAGTATTATAAAGCTTTTATGATAATGCAAGCGCATTTTGTATCAGCAAAAGAGTCTTCTGAAAGGAAAATTCAAGCTTTAGTCAATCAAATTTCTGAAGTTAATGGGCTTATAAGGGAAAATCAAGAGTTTTCTTATCGACTTGAAGCTTCTGTAAGTTCAAGGATTGAGTGTATTAAAGATGAACTTATGGAAAAATTTACCCAGGATGCTGAAAGACTTGTTCAGAAATATAAAGCGAGGGAATGTGAAATGAGGATGCAAACGAAGAATAAAATTATTTCTTTGAGTAAAAATGTGGATGGGTGTAATGATAGGGTGTATAAGAGTTTTGATGAATCTAAGGCAAAAAATTCAGAAGAATTGTTGAGGAAAAATTGTGAGATGAGGTTGAAGATTGCTTTGAGACAAAATGAAGATCATGAGGGTTAATGTAAAATAATAGGTTTTTGTGATGATGGATTAAGTTTGTTAAATGCTTATGTTTGGAAAATTTACAAAATGCATGTTAGGAAAATCTTTTAGCTAAAATGCATAATATTTTTTTTATAGATTAATCTTCAGATTTATTCCTAATCAACCTGAAAAAAAAAATGTTATTAACAACATAAATACACCAAAAAAAAAATATTTCCCTTAAATCAATGACACTTTAAAAATAAACATTATCATAAAACCTATATAATCCATAAAAAACAATTTTTAAAACCTTCCTGAAAAACGATAAAATTATATTAACTCTTATCACTTTCAGAATTCTTAAGTAAATAGTCAATACTTTGTTCAAGATTATAACCATTTATGACCAGCGCATCCATGCATTGATGTTTATTATCAAACCCCATATTCTTTAAAGAATCTAATTTCGAACTTAAATCAGCTCTATTATTCTTATCCCCTTTATCAGTAGTTTCAAAGTTGTGCATAGAAGTTGATGGTTTTAACTCAATCTTTTCTGTTTGTCTTAAAGCAGTAGGACTAATACAGGTCCTTAAAGTTGGCGGTGCAGTTTTAGAAGGACTATGCAGAACTTTATTTCTAGACTTTATCAATAAATGATTATGTGTATCATTATTCTCACAATCTTCACACATAAAAAGCCATGAACATTGTTCACATTTGTATACAACATCATAAATATCATGATGACATTTAAAACATTTCACCCCTAAATGATTTTTTTTTTCTCTGGCTTGTGTATTAAAATATCGTCTAAGGGTTTTAATTAATTCTTGTGAACCGTTGAATTGAGTCTCACATGCTGTTCCAACTTCTACTGTTAAAGATGCTTCAACGTATTGATCTTTAAGTTCTGGTCCAGAAGTTGATTGATCAGCTAACACAATTTCATCTGTTTGGATTAGAGTTGATAAGTGGTCTGGAATATTTGGGTCACTTTCTTGAGGATAAATCATTGATTCTTCGTAAGATTCGCCGTACTTGAAAATAGGCTCTTCAGCGTTCATGGAAGATGAGAGCACAGACGATCTTTTAAGAAATAGCATTTCTGTTTCTATAACTTCTAGTTTGAAAGGAGATTTATGGGCACTTAAAGAATCTTCATATTCCTCTTGAGTCATCACTGTAATTATATCATTGTCGGTGTCTCTATACCTAAAGGATGGATTAGATATATTAAAAAGTTCAATAGCTTTTTTTTTTACTGCCTCAAGGCTTTCGGGAGCTTTACCGATTCTCCTTACTTCTTCGCCGAGTTTGAGCTTCAAATTTATCATTAAATTATAATAGCTTATATTATTTTAGGAGAAACCATTAGTTTTATAATATTCTTGCATTCTGATTTGATTTTAGAAATTAGTTGATAAAGGTTTGTAAAATGGAAAATCTTAGAATAAAAATATATAGAAAAAGTATAGGTGAAGAAAATGGGGAATTTAAATGAATGCAAAAGAATGAACATACAATTATTGTTAGATTTTATTATTTGGAATATTGGTGAAAATTTAGTTTCGTAGAAAAAAAAATCATGTAATATTAGGATTTATAATGATTAAGATGATAGTATATTTAGAGTTAAACATTTTAAAGCAAAATTTTCAAGATATAAATAGAGAAGTATTAATATAGATGATTATAAGGTACAAATAAAATTAGTTGCTATGATTTTAGGATTTCTTACTTAATAATGACTTTAATTCTATTAGAAAAGAGATTATATAAAAGCATTTATATACATAAAAAAATCATTAATTTCAAAAACAAGATATATTTCCTTCATAGAGCAGCAGTTAAACGCAATATGCTGAATTTTATATTAAAATTCTCAAGTAACTAAAGTTTAAATTCAATAAAAAATTCATGGAATTGCTTTACGAAAAATGCAAAAATATAAAGGAAAAAGTTTAAATTCTGATGAACCCAGATCTAGATACAATTTATAGCTATCTAGGAATTCCTTATAAAAATTTAAATAAGAAGAAAAAACCACTAATACTTTTGATAAGTGCAAAAAATCTGAGAATCCATAATTTGCTATATCTTATTACTATTTAAGCAGTCCTTATGAAGATTTAATTGAAAGGGAAAAGCTTAGAATTTTACAGAAAGTAAAATTTATCCAAAACCCTATTACGCCTAAATTTTCCCTTCTAACCTCTCTATCTCCACTTACCACACTAAAACTTAAAAAAATTCCATCTTATCCTAATATAATTTCTCACTCTTCACCCACAAATCATAAACATAAATAACCTCTATTTGCTTTTTTATCCACCCTTCTTCATCAACTTCCTTAAAGTTTTCTTATTAACAATCTCCAACATCCCAAAATCAAAAAACTGCCAAATCTATCCAACTAG
The DNA here is from genome assembly GCA_001970955.1 of Stentor coeruleus. Taxonomy (NCBI): domain Eukaryota; phylum Ciliophora; class Heterotrichea; order Heterotrichida; family Stentoridae; genus Stentor; species Stentor coeruleus. The sequence goes on along the minus strand of MPUH01000081.1, from coordinate 74,328 downwards.
TTAAAAATTGCAATCTTCAGGATATAATTGATAATAAAAAAATGAATGAGACCACAACTATCAAAAACCCTTCATATCAATACAACACTAACTCCCCTAGTCTGTGTAATTCCCCAAGTGCCAAGCTTAAAAAGCCAAATGGTGATACATCAATCATAACTAAAGAAGATCAGCTATACTTAATTCCTTCATCCCAATATCAAACTAGCCCTACAAAAGATCTTATTCAAGACCCACCTTTAGAGCCTACAGACATCTCACTTGAACCAGAAATTCAAATTCATCAAAGAAACTCAACAACAATCATAAATGACATTTCACAATCATACACATTCATCCCTGCTATCAAAAAAACTAAAAAAATCTTATTTGACAACAGCTTTTTATCTTACAGTTCTAGTATGTCTCTAGAAAGCAACAATCAAAGTTTTCATGAAAATAGTGAAAATAGTTTCTCAGACTCCATAATGTCATCAACAATGGACCCAAAATGCTTAATACAGAAATCTAATCTATATCAAGACCATATGTCTTCTTATATGAATATTTCAAACAATTCATTAGGGGAAAAAAAATTACATAAAACTATTTCTAATGATAGGAATATGAAGATGAATTTAAGACATAGAAATTCTCTTTTTCAATCTGTTACTGCATTTTGTTCGAAATGCTGCAAGAATACTAATACTGAAGTTATAGAAAATATTTATGTAGGAACATTGTAACAGTTATGCAGCTGGGAAAAGCTGTTCTGTAACTTTTGTTATTCAGACAGCAAACTTCGTGAGTTTTCTCATATTTGTCAAAACTGCGAATCACCAGTTTTTCAAATTAAATTAAGAGTTGAATAATTTTCTATTGGATTAAAGATTATGTTGGGGTTTTGGGTAGAGTGAAGGGTTTTTTTTATAAGAAAATGGTATAGGGAGGTAGAGTTGTGGAGATTAGTGAGGATTAAGGTTAGGATTATGTAAAATTGTGGATTTTAAAGAGATTTATGATAAGACGATAGAGGATTGATATTAGTTGTATATAAATATGATTGTTTAGTTAAAGATTATTAAGTTTTAATAGAGATTTTGATTAGGTATTTATAAGTTGTGGTTTTTATGGGATATTATTATGGATAGTTTGCATGTTAGAGGTTGTTGAGAGAATAGGATAAAGTATTAAGTATTTTGAGCGAATATGATAGAAATAATTAGTAAAATTAATGCTTTTAGGATTTTAAAGAAAAGTTTTTTGGAATTTGTATTTTTGTACATGTTTAGAAACTCATAAAAAATAAGAGATTTTTAGCCCTTGCTAATTTTCTTCTTTTTTATATTTTCGTGATAAAGTTTTTTATTTCTCTGTCGATCTTGATTATTTTTTGCTTTTTTGTGTTTTTCTCTAAGTGTTTTTTCAAAAATAAGAGTTGTTTTGGATTAGTTGTATTATGTAATAGTTTTTTTGATTGGTTGCTTGTGTAATTATGTTGATATTCTCTAAATATTGATTTTAATTTGCTAAATATTGAAAGTTTGATTGGAAAACCGATTAACTGCAGAAATTTTAACAGAATTATTATTTCTAATATCTTACGTTTATATTATAAACATCACTAGTTATTTAGATGTAATTTTCACAAATTCTATAAATTTCATTTACTTAAACTTGTAAAATCCTCAATCTAAAGATTTTCCATAATCCCAAGTTTTAAATGCCTTAAAATCATATTTCCCTTAGAAAATCATTAATCAAAACAACAACAAAAAACATCCTATAAAATCATAGCTAATAAAATTATCCCACAAAAATACTCAAACACAACTCCTAAAAATCTTAAATATTCCAATTGAATTATTTACAAGTAAATTTCTACACCTAATATTTTTTCACCGTTAACCCATCATAAAATTAAACCTTTCATTCAAACATAATACACATCCTTCATCTTCATAAAGCCCTAACACCCTATATTCTACTTAATTTTCTAATCTTCCACAATCAAAAAATATTAAAGTCTCTTATATGTTGTATCATTCCAGTACATCTCATAAGTCCTTGTCAATTTAAAGGATGTAAATTAAATAATTTAATTAGGGTTAGAAGAAGTAGAAAATGACTTATCTGTGTCATTTGTTTTAGGAATTCTATCAATAAGGTTTACAGATTTTTCAGAAGCATTACTGGACATGATTTTGGGTTTTGGTGAGTTGGTTATTCGAAAAGTCTCATCGAAACACTCAGTTTTTTGTTTTAGATGTATTTCATTACGTGATTCTTGGAATTCACGCTCATACATTACTATTGGGTTATCTAATCTTTCAATGCAATGAACGATTGGGTCTTTTCTTTGTTCTTTGATACTATGAATAAATGTCCCAGTGTCAAACCTGTTTGAAGTTTCTGAAGAGAGTTCGTCAGGATTGATGAAGCTACAATCAGAACAAGAAAAAATTGTATTGCTGCATGTTTGGCCCATTATATTATAGGAATTTATAGTCTTAGAATTGTTTAAACACATATTTATGAAGTTTGGTAAAGGGTTAAAAGGTTTAGAAGGGTTTGAAAAGGAAGAATGAGTTTAGGGTATTGATTTATATATATAAAAAGTTTTGATATTTTTTTTTATATGAGAATAGGTGGTTTTTTGTTAAAAAAGTGTTATGAGTGTGTTTTTTAAGCATTTTTTAGGGATTATGAATTTTTAAGTCCGCAAGGATATTTATATATCGATTTTTAATATAACTAAAATGGTTAAATAGATATGATTTAAAGATATTATATGGTGAAATATATTATAGTATAGTATAAAATAAAATTATTATATCATATAATAAAATAACATTGTATAACATAATAATTTTTTACAGTACACTAAACTTATTTTCGACTATCGGCACTTCTGAACTTTTTTAGGACTTTTTCATATCTTCTGCCCATTAAAACTCTATCTACAGTTTTTATACGCTGAGATGTTGAGATCAAGCTGTATTTATTTTTGGTATCATTTAGATTCAAAATTCTTTACCTTTTTCAACAAAATAGAGCATTGCTTTTCATAGCTGAAACANCCTCATGTTTAATTAAATTAATCATTAATTGTTAAACTTCATAAAAAAACTTTCCAGAATTTACTTTTCTTTATAAATAACCTTCTCATATCAATTTCCCATGACCTTAATCACCCCATAATATTATCAATTCTAATAAAACCTATTTCACAAGATCACAAAAATATTATATCTAATATAATTATTAACCAAATTCTGAATATTTCATCCTATTGGCTTCTGCATAATTAAATTGAAGTAATTTTAAAACAATAACCTATCAAAATTTTATAAAAAACTTTTCCATTTTTCTTATACTATAAGAAGTTATTTATATATTCCCCGAACATATATTCATATAAACTAATAATCCCAAAACTCAATCATTTAAGCTATTTGTCTATTTTATCAAAGAAATAATTTTTAGTAATTTAATGGAATCTATGCTTACATCGCTGAAGATAGCCTTTGATATCAATGTAAGTACTCAGCATACTATCATATGCTATTCACAAGAAGATGCATCTATTGGGGACAAAGTCCAGACTGAAATAATCAGTCCAACGAGAATCTACTCATGCCCCCGGTGCAATAAAAACTATGCTACAAGCTTTAGGCTTAGAAAGCATATAGAAAAATATCCTGATGACTTTAGTCATCAACTAAAGATATTAGCAAGAAGATTGAGAGAATCACTTTAAGCGAAATTCTTAATTTAAGTAGCTAATACTTTCTATGAATAAAGTAAAACATCCTGGCCAATTGTGAATTAATATAAGAATGTTTAATATTTTTAGGTAGGGGGTAATAAGGTATGAAAAAAAATTTGAAAATTGCAAATATAAACATTCAGATAGAAAATAATAGTCTGTCTATGGCAATAATTAACACTAAAACTATTTTTAGCTAAGTGATAATAGTTTAAAATTTTACTTATTTTTGACTATGATTTGGTATAGAAATTTAACTATTATAAAAATTCTCCAAGGGAAGGGAATCAACAATACTTAGAAAATAAAACTAAGTATTAGAGATTTACTAAAATTTTATTATGCAACAATATGATATTTACCAAAATTAAAGCTGAAATGCAAGAAGATCTTATAAATCATAATATCAAAAGCTAAAAACTATACCATCCACCTATCTATCTTGATCATATTCGAAAGTATTTTGTTTTATCATATTCTTCTTATAAACATATTCTATTTATACTAAAATTTCCTTTAAAAACCACGCACATAAAGCTAAAATTCACAAATACTCAAACAAAACTTAAATTCCTCTCATCTCCTAACCAAAACTCCAATATTTTCTTCATATACACAAAACCTAATTTCACCTTTTTATTAACCACAATTCTCAATCTAAAATCCATTTCATATACTCATCTTCATCATAACTTCAATACCTTTATCAAATAAAAAATCAAATCAAATCAAAAATCAAATCATATCATATCATAAAATATCTTCAAACCTTTACCCCTAAATCCATAGCTTTTCAGACAATTTCTTAACCCAAAGTAAATATTTCCAATAATAATTCTGATAATATGAATACAGCGAAAGAAGGAAACTGGCGTACTCAAGAGCTTTACGGTAATTCAGCTCTATCAGAATCACAGTTTATATCAAATAAAGTGACATCCACTCGATATACACTTTTAACTCTTATGCCAAAAAACCTCTTTGAACAATTCCAAAGATCAGCAAATATCTGGTTCTTAATAGTCTCAGTCTTCCAATTAATTCCATTTGAAATCAACCCAGTTGATTCATGGACAACAGTAGTTCCATTAGCGATACTCATATCTGTAACACTTTCAAAAGATGCTTACAATGACTTTTATCGTGGAAAAGAGGATAAAAAAGACAATTCAACAGATTATTACTGTTGGAATGGGAATAAATTCGAACCTGTAAAATGTGAAAAGCTTTTAGTAGGGAATATTGTCTTAATAAACGAAAGTCAGAAATTCCCTGCTGATATTGTAGTCTTAGGTACAAAAAACGAAAGGGTTTTTTTTTTAGATACTTCAGGAATTAGTGGGGAAACAGATTTAATGCAGAAAAAAGCTGTTAGTGAAAGTCATGGGCTTATACAAAGTTTAGACAGAGATTATGTTTTAAGTAAAATGGCTGGGATTGTATCATTTGAACAGCCTAATAATGACTTTTCTAAATTCAGAGGAAAACTTAAACTTACAGGACACCCTAGAGCTATAGAATTATATTCTCAAAACTTAGCTTATAGAGGTAGTACTTTATATGGTACTGAATGGGTTATTGGTATTATTTTATATACTGGCCTTGAGACTAAAACATATTTAAATATCAGCTCGCCACCTAGAAAAACATCACGTCTTGAAAAGAAAATCAATATCTGGGTCTTATATTTACTTCTAATGCTTTTGGTATTAGTCATATTCTCAGTATTAGCTTTGAAATACTGGGGGAAAATGACGTTTAGCTCTACTTCTGAGCTACAGTCTTTTGTCCTTTTTACTATTCTTTATAATAACATCATCCCAATTTCTTTATTTGTCACTATGGATATGCTTAGAATACTACAAACTTTTTTCATTATGAGAACTTTTAAAAAAAAAGTCGACTTCAAAACTGGAGATGTGAATGAAAACCTTGGGCAAATTGAGTATCTTTTTGCTGATAAAACAGGGACTATAACTGAACAGGATTTAAAACTTTCCCTTTGTATTATTGGAAATAGTAAATTTCAAAGAGAAGAAGAAGAAAAAGATAGAAGTGCGACTGTTATTGAAGATGATAAACCTTTATTTACTAGGGTTTTTTCAGAATGTTCTTCAAAACTTCTCCCAAGAGTCGAGTCGAATCGGACTGGATTTTTTTCAGACCGGCCTTCGATGTGGTTTTATAAACTCAAACAACTTGTTTTTAAAGATGAAAATTCACTTATATACCAGTATATAAAATGTATGGCTTTATGTAATAATGTTACTCCAGAAGATGATAGGTTTATTGGGATATCATCTGATGAAATCGCATTAGTTGAAGCTGCAGCTGAGTTGGGAGTTAAGCTTATAAGCCGAAGTAAGCTGTTTTGTGAAATCGACTGCCTTGGGGTCAAAGAACAATTCACAATTCTAGCCTCACTTCCTTTCTCATCATCAATAAAAAAATCTCGTATTTTAATCAGGTCCAATAACGATATAACTCTTTTCGTTAAAGGGAGTTTTGATGAAATGGTTAAAATCTTAGATGAAAACGGCACAGAAGAACTAGAATCCAATGAACAATACACATCACGAAAAGGGTTAAGAACAATAGTTTTCGGGTATAAAAAACTAGAAGAATCTCAAGCATCTGAATTCATCTCAAAACTAGACAGTGCGAAAAACATCCCCATAAACTCTGAAGGAAGAATAGAAATTCTCTTTCAAGAAATTGAAAAAGACACGAATTATTTAGGAATAGGGGGAATTGAAGATAATGTCCTCCCTGAAACTATAACAACCTTAAATATACTACAAAAAGCTGGGATTAAAATATGGATACTCAGTGGGGATAATGAAAGCAGCACTGTGACTACATGCCGCAAAGTTAACCTTTTTAAAAATGATGTCCCTGTACTTAGTTTAAGCAATTTGAAAACGGAATTACATTGTGTTAAAAACTTAATGCGCTATGTGAGTATATATATTTTTAATGATTATACTGAATTAATTCCAGGCTCAAGGAATGTTAGTGTTAAGAAAACTCCTGTAAAAAGTTTGTTGGCAAGAGCTGGGTCAGAAGATAGTATACAACTAAATGATAAAAATGAAAAACTCTCTTTAGTTGATAATGTGAATTCTGAGCAAAACAATGCAGAAATCATGCTTTCTCAGCATCCACTGTTTAAATCTATCGCCAAGTCAGAAATATCAGTATCAGCCTTTTTGGATAAAACTTTCTTGCCGAATTCAGTGAACTTTTCTTTGTCAATTGATCGACAAAGTTTTTTGACTGCTATGGAAAATGATGATGCTAGAAAACTATTATGCTGCCTACTTTTCACTGCAAATTCTGTATGTTTTTATGGACTTTTACCTTTGGATAAAGCTAGAATTGTTAAGTTGGTCAAAGAAAATTTTGCATTTCGTCCAGTGACAATGGCTGTAGGTGATGGTAATGGGGATATTCCTATGATACAAGAAGCTGATGTGGGGATTGCTGTGCTAGGTAAAGATAACACCCAAGCAAGGAATTATTGCGATATCGCAATACAGCATTTTTCACAACTGAGAGAGCTACTTTTATTACATGGTCATTGGAACTACTCCCGAATGTCAAAATCTGTACTTTTGTTTATATATAAAAACGCTTTGCTTACAGTTATTACTTTTGCTTATATTTGGTATAGTGATTACTCTGGAGTTTCATTATTTAAAAGTTCGCTTATTGTTGGGTTTAATATTGGTTTCACATCTTTACCAATAATTTACTTAGGGGTTTTCGATGAGGATATGCCAGGTAAAAAAATCATCGAATATCCAGAAATTTATACTCAAGGTCTTACAGATCTTCTTTTTAATTGGAAAAAAATGATCTATTATTGCCTTCTTTCTATAATCGATGGGATTATCCTACCGGTTTTTATAGGAAACAGTTTTATCACAACTTTAAATTCTAATGGTTATGCTGAAGATCAAAATATTATAGGAAGTTCAATTTATATAGGTCTTGTTTTTACTGTATTATTGCAAATAGGATTAGATACTTATTGTTATAGTATTATGTATATACTTTCTCATATACTTTCAGTGATAATTCTTGGTGCTTATTTAGCTTTGATATCTAGTATAAAACTAACTGATAGGGATTTACTTGGCACTGGGAATGAGATTATTGGTACACCTAGTGTTTTGATAGCATTTTTTATAGTCCCATTGATTATAATTGCGATACATCAAGCTTTTGCCCAATATTCAGCGGTTTTTCATCCGGGGATTTATGAAAAAATAGCAATGAATAAAGATAATCAGGCTTTTGTATATAAACATAACCGGGTTGAAAAATATGCGGGAAATTTAGAGAAAGTGTATAGGGAAGCTTCTTTTAGAAGGGGGACATTAGAAAAAGACGCTTTTGAGCTTAGGAAATTATCTTTGCATTTTAACTCAGAGTTCATAGAAGCTCAGTATCGTGATTTTTATATATCAGAAAACATACGCTTTTATAAAATCATAGTGATTTTACTGTTTTCGTTATTAGTTCTATGGACAATCCTTGAAGCTTTTGTCTTTAATGCAAGTCTTTATTACAACCTTATGCGTACAGTGATGTGTTTAGCTTTCGCTATAGTGATTTTTTCTTTATTTACAGAGTTTTTCTTAGAAAACTATGTCATCCTAGTGATATCAGTAATAGGAATTGGCCTTCTAGCAAAATTCGGCACTGAAGTTGCATTCCTAAAACCTGGAGCCTTAGCCACAGGGGTTATCCCAGCCATAACTTACATTCTTTTCAATGTTGACTGGCAACAAGTAACCTATCTAAACGGGTTAAATTTGAGTTTGTATATAATCTCGATATCAATATACTATGAATACTCAACAAATATTTCATATAGTCTGATTGAAAAAACCTTAACAATCCTCAGTTATCTCATCCTTAATACTTCAATCACAATAACCTCAGCTGTACTTGGTTACTATCTAGAAAGAACAAGTCGTCTTGAATATAGGCTTATTAGAATGCAAGAATTTAGTTTCGAAAAATCACAAAGGATTTTAAGTTTCCTTCTCCCAGCTTTTGTTAAAAAAAGAGTCAAAGATGGAATTAGATACATCGCTGAAGATCAAGGCACAGTAACTGTAATTTTTTGTGATATTGTTGATTTCGATAGTATATGTGCTGAATATCTTCCTGTTGAACTTATGTCTTTTCTAGACTCAGTGTTTCAGAAATTTGACCAGTTATGTTTAGCTATTGGCGTAACAAAAATTGAAACTGTTGGGAAAACTTATATGGCTTGTTCTGGGCTTAAAGATAGTGAAGCTGAACTTGAGCCTGCTTTAAAAGAAGTTTCACATGCACGTAGAGCTGTTGAGATGGGATTAGCGATGATTTCTCTAGCTCAGACTTTAAGGCTAAAAAGTGGTTTTCAATTGCAATTGAAAATAGGAATTAATTCAGGACCTGTAACAGCTGGGGTTGTAGGATATCATAAGCCACAGTTTTCATTAGTAGGTGATACTGTAAACACAGCTAGTCGTATGTGTTCAACAATAGAAAATGCGAATTCTATACAAATATCAACAGAATGTTATGAATTATTAGAAAACACAGGAGGTTTAGAGTTTAAAAGTAATACAATTGAAGCTAAAGGTAAAGGAACTATGCATACATTTTTAGTTACAGAAAGTAAAAATATGACTACTCAAGAAAGTTTTAAACCTGGGCTGAACCATTTATCTACTTTTATAAACCACCCAAGTTTTACTAGAACACTTACTGATTCAGATCAAAAGAAAAAAAAAAGAGGAAGTGAACTTGTGGGGATGTTTGAAATGGATAGCGCTAACCAAGTGTTTCAAAGAGATGACAAGGAGCTTATGGAAAAAGTTAAAATAATCGACTTTTCTTGTGGAGAAAATGATAAACAAAAGAAGTTCCGGATTGATAAAACCATGAGTAATCGACAACTTATGTTTTCAGGTATAGTCTTAGCTTTGACTACATTTTCCTTACTACTTTTAATCACTTTGTTTGAGTATATTTTCACTTCTCTAACAGTATTTTCTATACTCATCGCTCGTGCTGGAATAGTTCTTATCCTAATATTTATTGTGACTATACAAAATCGCATCTATCTAACCCGATTATTCCCAATTATCATGCTTATTATATTTCTTATGATGCTTGGGGTTACTCTTATGGATCTTATCTATTCAACTAAAAAGGAAAAAGACCTTCTAGCTTTAGAAATTATGTATATAATCCTCTTATTAAATCATACAGGGCAAATCCCTTTATCCAAAGTAACCTGGGCTTCATTATCTATTTTTATCCCTTGGGGAATTTTAGCCATCTTTGCTGCCGATCCTGCAACTCATGCTGCAAACTCAGCTTTTGTCATTGTATTTGCCCTTATCAACATCTCAGCCATATACACAATAGAAAATCATCTAAGAGTATATTTTAATCTTAGAGGTATAGCCGAAAAGGAAATCAGCAAAACTGATAAACTTTTAACTTATATGATGCCTCCACATGTACTTGAAAATATGAGACAAGACAAAGCTATAACAGATAAACTTACTGGTGTTACTTTATTATATGCTGATATTGTTGGTTTTACTGCTTGGAGTTCTAATAAAACTCCAGCTGAAGTTGTTGGAATGCTTAGTATGATGTTTACAAGATTTGATAAAGTATGTGTTGTTCATAATGTATATAAAGTACATACTATTGGGGATTGTTATGTTGTTATGGGATATATTGGTGGAGAAAATCGAGATCTGACTAAAGAATGTTTAAATGTTGTAGAAATGGCTAAGAGTATGATTAATATTATCAAAGAGGTTAATAAGGAAAATGGAAGTGAATTGAATATGAGAATTGGCATACATACAGGGGAAGTTATTGCGGGAATTACTGGGACGAATATTGTTAGATATGATATTTATGGTCCAGATGTACTTATTTCGAATAAAATGGAAAGTGGAGGTATGGCGGGGAAGATTAATGTTAGTGATGTGACGATGAGTTTGTTGGAGAGGTTTTCACCTGGGAGGTTTAATTTTGAGTTTAATAGAGAAATTACGGCGAAGGTTATTGATAGGTCGCATAAGAGCTATTTTATTGTGGAAGATGGGAATTATGTTCTTTTGTAAGAGATTATTAAATCTTAAAGGATTAATTATAGTATGGCGTTGTAGATAGGATTTTGGTAAATTGGTTGAATAGTTTTTTAAGTGTAAATGATGAGGTGAATTTTTGTATATAAATGGTTTGGAACTTGTTAGGTTGTAGTTTTAAAGAGATTTTATGTTGAAATTTGGAAAAAATGAAAGCTTGATGGTTATGAATTTATTAATTATTTTATGTTTATTTTATGTTTATTTCTAGAAAATTACTAAAGAATATTTTCAAAGGATTTATATGATAAGTTTATCCCAAAATTATTTTGATGCTTTAGCCCCACTGATAGATTTATTGGGTGACAAGATAATTTTTTTTACTTAAGATATAGTTTGTGATTATAAACTTTGACGTAGTAACTAAACCTATTAACATGTACCAGAAAGTCTACAATTCCCTGATTATAAATAAAATCCTTTTACAAATTGTAATAAACCAAAAACATAATTCATATTTATCATACTAATTACTTGTACTTTTTTTCTGCGGCGATTTTGTTATATCTTTTTCTAGTTTTTTCATTATTTCTTTATCCTCTAATATTTTCCTTGCTTTCAAAAGTTTTTCTCTTCTGCTATTCAAAATATTAGTCTTAGAGGCAATATCTGAAAAGTACTCTTCAATCTTTTTCCTTTCTTGCATCATTTCTTCATAAAAAGCGATTTTCTCTGCTTGTAAATCCTCATTTTCTTTATCCAAAGACTCTCTTACTTGATCAATTTTATCTTTTTCCTCATTGAGCATTTTTTGTAACAATTCCATTTCAATCTGTTTTTCTTCTAATTGGCGTTCTTTTACCATAAACTTTTTCGTAATCTCTTCTTTAAACTCATTTTCAATCCTCTCACGTTCTAATCTTTCCTGTTCTCTTTTGATATTTTCAATTGTTTCTTGTTCATTTCTTTCAATTTCAAGCCTCTCTTGTTCTCTTTTTTCATACTCTTTTTTATCATATTCTTTTTGTCCCTGTTCATATTTTTCTTGATCAAATTTTTCATGTTCTCTTCTTTCCAGTTCAGCCTTTTCATTTTTTTTCCTTTCATATTCACGTCTTTCTTGTTCACGTCGTTCATAGCTTTCTTCACGTCTACGAATTTCTTTATCCCTTTCTCTCATAGCTTGACTTCTAAGTTCTCTATCTCTGATTTTTCTCATAAAATGGTTTCGATCATGACTTTCAGTTTCTTTTATCAGTTTTCCATTACCATAATCAGCATATGTATCATGTTTTGTTGCAATATCAGAATCATTAATGCTTGGTTTACTAAAAGAACAAAAAGAACTGTTTTTTCTTTTAAAATATCCTGAGTCATCTTTTAATATACCCTCAGTTGCGAATCGTGTGTCATTCATTGCAAAACTCGGAGGGTCAACTGAAAAATTGTTTTTTTCGTTAATACTTGATGAACGTTTGGTTCTAAAAATCCTAGGCCCAGCATTTAAAAGTTCGTAGTTTAATATGCTGTTCGCGATACGTTCATTTTCGATCATGGATTTTTCCTCAACAATTTTTTTCATGTCCTCTTCGATTGTTTTTTCTTTCCAGTTCACAATCGCTTGTTTTTCTTCAAGTTTTAAAACTTTTTGCTCGATATCCCACCTGGTATTTTGGCTTTCGATTTTTTCTTTCATGATTTCACTATGCATAGCTTCAAAATCGTTTAAGATTTTAGAAGTTTTTTTCTCTTTCTCATTCAACCGCTCTTGCTGACTTAAAATTTCTTTTTCTAGCCGGGCTTTTAAGATAAGGATTTCCTCTTTCTCATTTTCGATATTGTTATACTCTTCTTCACGTTGTTGAGACCAGGATATTGCTTGTTCTTCGAATTCCTTTTTTTTCAAGTCTAGTAACTCTTCGTATTTAATTAGGTTTGATGTAGCTTTTTGTAAATAATCCTCCTTTTGTATGAATTCTTTCTTAAGTTGATGTTTCATATCCCTAAGTATGTCTTCAAAAGTGTCATCAAGTCCTTGTAGAACCCCATCTAAAGTATCAGATGAAAATTTTAATTCAACATTAGGACAATACTTCTGGACTATCCTAGTAAGTTCTTGACTAAAACTTGAAGTATCATCAGTATAAAAAGACTGAGTATGCGACCTGACTTTTTCTTTTTCATAACTCATCGAACTATGGCATCTGTTGATATATCCATCTTTCGGCCTTGCTCTTGGGTATGGATTAGTATGTCTTTGAATCATTATTTATTAAAAAAACCAATTAAAATATTTATCATCCTTTATAAACTTCTTATATTAAAAAAAGTCTTAAATAATGGACAAAACAGAAATCTCAGAAAAAATCTCATCAAAAATGCGATTTTACCATGACGAATTTAGGACATCTAAAAAAACAGCAATAAAGAGACTTCCGAAACTAGGCCAAAAAACTTCAATCGCTGAAGATACATCTCAAATAAACGAAAAATGCTTAACTCTGTTAAATGATTTAGAAAGATTATGTGATAGTTATGAACAACTGCCAAAAGTTGATGCTGAAAGTGAGGTGGCTAATAAGAGAAGCAGTACTATTATAGAAAAGACAATAGAAGAACCTATAAAAAATAAGAAACTGAATTTTATTATAAACCAGCTCAAACTAAGGATAAAAAGATACCCTAAAGCCCAAGCTGCATATCCAGCATCAAATAGATTTAAAGTTATTTCCGAGACTGAAGAAAAAGTTGGCCCTGGGACTTATAAATCTGTTATTTCTAGTAGATTAGAGACTTATGAGTTTTCTAATATCCCTAGACTGCATACACCAATTGCCCATACAATGCATACAATTGAATCTATATACAAACGCAAAAGTTCTTTAGTAGAAGATACTATTATTAGAAAAAACAAACTCTTAGCTATAAACCCTCAGCAAATCCGTGAAGAGTTAGCTTCGAAAATAAATTATTTTAAACTTAAAGAAAAATATGCGAAAATCAAAAAACAAGCAATCGACGTAAAACAAAAGTGTGATAAGTCTTATAAACTCTCAGAAAAACTTAGGAAATTCGAATGGAGGATGACTAAAGAAGAAGTTTTTATTGTCCAAATATCTTGGGCTGCTTATATATCATCTGTTGGGATGATGACAATTTTAAGATTAGCAGGGTATGTTAGAAAAGCTCGGAGGATTCGTAGTGGGAGGATATTAAGGAAATTTACTTTAATGACAAGATATTTAGCTCGTTTTTTATTACTTTTGAGTGTAGTTAGGAAGAAAATTGTCACAAGAAGGATAATGAATTTGAGTGTACCTTTTGAAAAATACGCTGAAAATGATATTTTGACTAAGAAAAAAATGATTCAAGGGATTTTCGATAAGTCCCGAGACATGCCTGTGATAATACATTTGATGGCAAAATGGAAAAAAAATATTGTGATGATTCAGAGGAATATAAGGAATATGAAGAAAATAAGCAAAGCTCGGAAACTGGTTTTAGGGATGTTGTGGGAGAGGACTTTAGAAAGTATACAAAAGACTAGGATTAATGAAAAAATACATAGAAGTATGACTATTGATAGGATTTATATTATGCCAAGTTTGATTAAAGAAAAGTTTATTAAGAGGTTTATGAAAGATACTTTTACTGATTATGCTAAAGAGAGAAGAATATATGCACAAACATTGAAGAATTTGAAAAACCAGGAGCAAAACAGCAAAGAACACTTGGTTATGATGAAACAGGTTAAAAAACCTATACTTGTGCTTTTGAATCAAAAGTTCAGGATTAATACTTATATAGAAATGGCTAATGCTTATAAGTCGAAAATTGAGAAAAAACAGAGAGAAATTAAGTATAATTTAATCAACCCAAGTGAAGTTAATAAGTCGTTGACTAGACATTTCAAGTAAAGACTGATTATTTTTGATATTAAATTTTTTGATTATATTAATAGATTTATAGGCTTGGATTTGGACTAGATTGGTATATGGGTTTGTGGGTGGATAAGGAATTTTATGTGAGATAAGAGAAATAATTTTATAGGAGGTTTTGGTTGTGGAGATTAAAATTAAATTATGGAAGGGTTATGGTAAAATTTTGAGTTTTTAGATAAGAAAAGCTTAAGAGGTGGTTAAATTTATGATAAGATTTAAGATAATAATTATAAAATTATTTTATAGACAACTTGGGAACTGATTGAAAAATTAACTAGTGGTATGGGTTAAAACCTTCTTGGAACTAGTAAAAATACAATACTTGAAGGACTTGCTAAACATACTAAAATATTAAAAATTTATCACTAAAGTTCTTAGAATAAAACGCTTTGCTTTGTTGTGGAGATATTTTTAATGAAGAAATTCTCCAATATGAATAAAGTGATGCTGCTAAAGTTTTACATGCCACGAGCTTATTAGGTTATATAAAAAAACTAAAAATAAAACTTTGCCAAGCAATGCTAATATTTTATTATAATTAATTAAGTAATTCTGATAAAAGTTTTGAGTTTTTCTTTTTAGTAAAATTAAAAATATAATGCAATTTTAGATGAAAAAATTAAAGTTTGAAAATTTGGTATTGGAAAAAAAGTGCTTGTGAGGGATAAGAAAAGGTTTTTGAAATTTTATGAGGGAAAATATGATTTTTTTTTAGAGGTTAAAAGGATTTGAAATATTATTGTTAGGAGACTGATGTATGAAGTTTTCAGATGTTTTGAGTGAAAAAAACTTTGACTATTAGGCTAGGTGAGGAGAAAAGAGTAATGATACCAGTGAAAACATAAGAGGCTGATGAAAAAAATGTATATAGTTTAAAAATATATGCAGTACGTTTGGGGTTATGCATTGTTCTTGTAATTTATTCAAGATGAATTTTAATGTTTATAATAATTCGTTATCTGATTAGAATAAATAAAATTACTTGATTAATAATCTTATTTTATAAGTTTAAGATAATTGAATACAGGAATATATCAAATATTATTATTGATTTAATCTTCAATATTACTTATAGTAAGACTAATACAATTTATAACATTTTTATATAAATTTCATGTCAAAAGCTTAGCATTATATATTCGATTTTAAACAAATCTCAAGCATGCGTATATTTAATTTATATTACTATCATTTACAAAACTAAGAAATTACTCAAATTATTTTCATCAAAAATAATTTTGAATAATTTTACAAATATCTTTTAAATCATGGATTAGCTTTATAACATATTAATTATAGATTATTAGTTCAAGCAATACTTATGCATTTTTATCAAATTTATTAATTATACAACTATTAGAAACTATAAAATTTATCAAGTTCAAAATTATAAGTTTATTTAAGTTAATGGGTTGCTATTTCTGCGTGCCTAATGAAAAATATGAAGTCAAAACACTTGAGTCTGACATAAACTTAGGGATCTTTGAATTAAAAGCTCTGCAAAAACAAACTCAACGTCTTTATACTGTTGGTGAAGAACAAAATGAAGCAAGTGAATGCTCTGAATCTAAAAAAGAATAGACTAAACTAATTGCTTTTAACTGTATAATCTTATATGTATTTTTACTTTATAATCTAGCCTAATAAATATAATAACTTTTTGATGTATAAATTTTCTAAACCAAAATCATCAACTTTGTGATAAAAAGCTTTAAGAGTTTAACGATATTTGAAATAAAGTTTTTCTGGTATTTAAAATGAATTTCAAGTGACTTATGCAAATTCTCTACCATAAAACCAAAATTCTAACTTCCNTAAGAGTTTAACGATATTTGAAATAAAGTTTTTCTGGTATTTAAAATGAATTTCAAGTGACTTAGATTGCTATAAATATTCATTGCCAGCAAAAAAAAATAGCAAATTTTACCTTAAAATCCACAACAAAAACTATCCCAACCCATAATTTTCCAACAGCATTTCCTGAAAATTACACCAAAAAAAAATCCTCCCCAATATTAGCCAAACCCATCCCAGCTTAAATAATCATTCAATAATCTCTGAATAAAACCCATACATTTTTTTTTCTTATAATATGAACTGTGCATATTGTTACAAGTCAGATACAAAACTATCTCAATGTAGTAAATGTCACAGATCATCATACTGTACTCAAAACTGTCAAAAACTTCATTGGAACACTCACAAACCAGTTTGCAACGATGAAAACCTCATAGAATGGCCTCCAGCCCTAGTCGAAGAGTTTTTAGAATTATTCATAGAGCATTTAGATGTACATAAAATCATCTACCTCATAGATCGTAGTGCTGCTCAAAAATTCAAAGAAAAAACTCATGGAGGAGGCTGTGGACACAAACATCATTCAATAGAACTCAATGAAAACACAACTTCCTTAGAAAGACTAGTTTCTGAAGTGACATCAAGAAGTTATCTTTACACATTAATCCCAAGTTTTATTAACCAAACCTCAGAGATTTTTGAAAAAATCAAAATCAAAGGTAAACAAGATGGATTAGTTTGGGATACAGAAACTGAAAAAAAAGTTCTTGAACAAGTTTTTGATGAAGCTATATCAAGAAGATTAGTTACAGAAGTTAATGGTAAATATAGAAAAGAAGAAGAAAGTTTTAGTAAACAACCAATGTTATTAGCTTATCCTTCTGGTTATAAAGAAAATGTTAATACTGAATTAAATATTCTTGGAATCGACACTATACAAGGGTTGATGGAAAATGATTTAGCTTATGTTGATGATTTTTTCGATTATGATACTGCTCATGGACTTTTCGCTGAGGCTGAAACCTTAGATTTCGATGGGAGATTCGAAGAAATAATGCAACAGAAAATCAAAAATATTAGAACTGATAAAATGCTGTGGGTTAAAAAAGATATTATTGATGCTGCTGTTGGGGGTAAACATGAAAGTCCATTGCATTTGACTTTATCGTATTGTAAAAACTTGAAGAAAATCAGCGATGTTTATTTTTCACTACCTTTTGAGTTGAATAAAAAGACTAAATTGGGTCTGCAGATTATTGATAGTATGTGTTTGGATTGCTTTTCTCAAGGAACTTTTCATAAGCCTCACTCGGATAGTGGTTTTGGAAAAGAAGATACAGGATGTAAAATAACATGCATTTATGTTATATCAAATTCATCAAATAATATTATAGAAATCAATAATATTCCAATGACTTTGGTTAATAATAGGTTTATTATCCTTAAGTCTAGAAAATGCACAATTTCTATTCCCCCGGTATCGGAAAAGATATTTTTATGTTATTATTATATTTTAGGGCCTTGTGATCCTTATCAATAATAGTTTAAAGTTTATGTTTAGAATAAATTCTAGGTGGATGTAAAGATATTGTCATATAGTAGAAGTTTATATAATAATTAGTTTTGATGCCTACCAAAAGTTCTATATGGTGTGGTTTGAGGATAAAAAGTACACCCGTCTAGTTCATTTCTTTGCTTTTTTTATCTATCTTTTTCTAGTTCTAGTCTTGCTTAGATGGTTGACTTTTTTTCAATCTGCCTTGAGTAAAACCATCCATTTCGATGATTGAGTAGGACTTTTTTATTAAACTCTATTGTGAGTCTTTTTTGTTATGTTTATGTATAAGAAAAACATTCCTTTCATCGGGAGATAGGATTTTAATAAGGTTGTCTAGACTTCCACTGAAGATTTCAAAGTCTAATGATTCTATTTCTTCGCTACATACATCTAACATCTGACCCATGAGCTTGTAAACTAAAGGCTCAATATATCTATGGTCAACAGTTTCATAATAAATAAATCCTTGATCATCTGGGTTCATTTGTTGGAATATCTCATAATACCTATTCCTTTTCGCTCTTTTTGGCAACTCCTCTGACCTTTTCTTAGCTCCAAACTCGGCCCAGAATTTAGCACCTCCTCATTTTCAAATCCATCTTTTCTCTGGCTATACAAATGTTATCCAATAGGTAACTCTCTAATTCTACTATATTTCCCCTTATTAATTTTTGGAATAAACAACTCTTGTCCAGTATTTAGATTTTATTCATCCTCGTAAGAATTATCAAGTTCATCTAAAGGTTTTTACTATAAAGTTTTTCCCCATTAGAGTTCACATTATGATTACTAAGGATTTCTGGTTTAAAATTGAACTCTGTTTGTTTTTGCAACAACTTTTGTTTATACTTTCTTATTATAAAATCCTCATACAAATCTTGAAACCTTTTCGAACTTGGTCTTTATTTATAATTCAGGATTTTTGCGCTGTTTAGGTTAATTTTAGGGACAAAAGTACATTCTGAGAGCTCTTCTGCTTTACATTCTACATGAACCCGGGCTATTGTTGACTATCAGATAATCTGTTACTCATTCTTTGAGCAAGTATGTTTGACACTGGGTTTATTTTAGGTTGAAAAGTTAGTTTTTATCTTTTTCTTGCTCGATACAGTTTTTTAATGCTTATTTTTTGGTTTTAATTTTGTTTAAGTTTCCGCAGACCTTTTTCATAGAGTTTTTCTCCATAGTTTTTATAAGAAAAGTTGTCATAGTACTCTGATTGATGATATTTTTGAGGCATTAAAGTTCTTATTTGTTTTTTTAAGGGAAAAAATAGTATTGGGTTTTAAAAATTTTCAGATTTAGGGTTTTATGAAGTTGCTAGGTCGGAAAGGTTGCTTATAATTTCTTCTGCTAGAAATGTGACAAGTTTCAGGTTTAAATTGCACCGCTTATGAAGTTTTTAGCTAATTCTTCAGGATTATCGTATTCATGTACAATAATTTAGTCTTTTTTATTTTCTGTTATGTCTACGGACTTTACTAAAATTTCTTGTCCCCGGTTCATAAGTTCATTTGGATTATTATGGAATTTTTTTTGTTTTGTGGAAAATTTTGGGTTTTCGTATTATGGATATAGAGATTTCTGATATTTTTAGTTTCGGATTTGAAGTAGAATATTTATAAATTTTATCTGGAAAGTTAAAAATGATAAGATTAAAGCTACAGCTCGGCGAAGAAATAAGGAGGATTGGAAAAGCTCCTGAAAGCTTAGAGAAAGTAAAAGAAAAGGCTAAGGAGCTTTTTGATATTGCAAACCCATGCTTTAGATATAGAATTAATGAAAATCATGTGATTACTATTATGAGCCAGGAGGAATATCAAGAAGCTTTAAGTGTACATAGTTCTTTTATAAAATTAGAAGTCTTAAAATCAGAAACCCTACTTTTTAAAAAGTCATCAGCAATAAGATAATCTATAACTTCAATAGAATCCCAATATAAAAAAAAACAGCTTTTCTGAGCTTTTACTGATTTACTCAATAGAACTAATGATAAAATATAAGAAATACATTTTAGCTTTGATTTAAGCTAAAGAAATCATATAAACAAACTAAATAACCTTAGGATTTTAATTTACAGACTAGTTTTTAGAAGCAAATTTTAAACTCAGATATCAGAAATATTATATTAAAATTATATCAAGGGATAATTTTTATTTTTAGCATCTCTTTGTTAAAATAATGAATATATTATTGGAGGAAGAAGAAAAAACAGTTTAGTGGAAAGATTTAATTTCTTGTGAATAAACTTAGGCTGTTAAAGAGTAAAAAGAAATTTTAATATACAAAAGGGGAAAATATGCTTTTTAAGTGTGAAATGATTTTTGATTTTATGATGATATTTTGATATGTTATAAGGATTTCTGCAATGTGCTTATATCTGAAAATATTCAAACAGATTTATATGGGATTTAAAATAGGCATAAGTTTTAGATACACTGATTAAAAGTAATTTGATTTGGATAGGTTTAGTAATTTTTTCTATTGAGTTAAATATGAGTTTTATGATTTTGAATAATGTCTGATATTTTTTAAGTGATGAATTAAATATTACTTTTTGTTGTTAAAGAATTTTGTAGAAAGAGTAGAAAGTAAACTTAATATGTGATGGAAAAAATACATTTTATGAGTGAAAATATAAGTCTATATGAAAAATCAAACCTTTAAGCCTATTTCAAGCTAAAATTAAAAAATAAACTGTATAGAGTTGAAAAATTTAAGTTTTCATCGTGAAGGTATTTCTAAAATATCGGATCCTTTTAACAGAAACAAATTATAGACTATATGAATGCTTTTTAGTTATGCTCCAGGAAAACTCCATAAATTTTCATATAAAATGCAAATATATATTTATTAAAGAATACCCAAAACCTAGGAATTGCCAAAATTTTGTTATTTTTAAATCACTTGGCAATTCTAAAAATAAATCATAAATTTATAGCAAAGGATTTATTCCTTGGTAATACCATTTAAAAATAATGCCTAAAGTTCATTTGAAAAAATCGATTTCCCTACAATTTTATCTTCATTACTAAGCCTAATTTATAAAATATACTATAAATCATCAAAAACAAAAATCTACCATCCTTCTCTAATAGATTCCTAGTAAAATATACTATAAATCATCAAAAACAAAAATCTACCATCCTTCTCTAATTGATTCCTAGTAAAATTTGAGATTAATTTTTAGACACAGCCCCAATCACTTCAAAACTTATACCATACAATAAAAATATCACAAATAATTCCTTCAAATAAAACTTAAATCAGATAGTCATCATATAAAAAATCAAATCATTTTGATATAAATATTTTAAATGGGTAAATTTTTCATAATAAAAACACAAAACAATAAATTTGAAATTTAATACAAACATGATAAAGTTATAAGCCTGACTATATAAAATCTTTACAAGTAGTTCATAAATTTTAAAAATAATAAGATACTTTATAGAAATACTTAATATATAGCTTATGCACGTTTTATAAATTTAAAGTAAAAACTCGAAATAAGATTTTACATAGTTTTCCTAAGAGATAATTGTTATAATATATGATTTTTTTGGTTAATAAATCTTACTATGCAATTTCGGATTCTTAAAACTTTATAATATATGCTTAGACAACTTAAATGGATTAGACCATTATTTAATGTTTAAAAAATAGGAATAAGGTCAAGTTAATATCTAATTTTTGCTTATGGAATTACAGTGTTAAGCATATTATGCTTGACAATTTCGACCTGATCATTATTTTAACTGTGGCGATATTTCCAAACTTGATCTGACTTCATATATTGTGCATAAGTCTTTTGGACTTAGCTTATGAATTCTCAAAAGGAGATGATTAAATCTTGGCTTTTCTAGTTTTAATTTAGTTTGCAAGCGTGTATTTAACCCTTTCTTTTTTTGTTTTGTAATACCACAGCCCATTTATTTTGTAAATCTATTTTGCCTACTGCAAATTGTATTAGATAAAAGTAATTTAGGTAGTAAAGCTAACTATATAAAATTATCTTTTCTTTCAAAAAAATAAATTAATATTCTTATAATCAAAAATAGCCTTAAAGACTTTGAAATCACTTTAATTATTTATTAACTTAAAATTACCTAGATAATATTAAACTCATTTCATCAGTATACAGTTCTATTCATAATACTTAAAAATTTAAATCTTTATATTGTATTTTTTCCAAAATATAATCAATTACAAAACCTCTAAAAATTTATATAAATGTAATACTTTGTATGTTTATATGTAATTTAATATACTATGCTAGTTAAATCTAAGAAAATAATTTAAAATGTGTTAAGTATCACTTTAATTATGATTTTGAATATTAAGTTCTATTTTATTAAAGATATTAAGTTTATTGTAATAAGAATATTGAAAGGGTGGCTGTATACATCTTCTTGTGAGTGTTATTATTAATTTAGGTAAATTTTAAATATTATTAATATTTATGATATAAAAGATAATATAAAATAGTAATGTAAAAGAACTAAATGCCCAGTTTGCTATGAACACCATAAGAACTTCAAAACATACTTAAAGCAAGCTGGATTTTTTAAGAAAAACAAGGTGAACACAAGATTTGCCTCCATCATCATGACGCTAAAGAAAAGAAACAGTAAAAAACTCCTCAGCCAAGTAAAGAGTCACATAACCAGCGACAACGAGTGGTTTAACATACCGAATCTGCCCAAAGAAAGAGATCGTAGGACAAACAAACCTCGATCAGACAAGGTTTAAACCATGCCACCTTAACTATCACCTTCTTTAAACTTTGATGTAAAGTCAATATGATAATTTAACGATTAATAATTTTTGTCATACTATTTCCAGAGATGAATAATATGATTTATCTAAAAATATCAAACTACTTATAAAAAAAAATTCAAAAATTTTGTTAATGTAAAATGACTAATGATATTATAAAGCTTATATTAAAGTATCAATTAAAAAATTCAAACATTAAGTATAAACCCAACAATACCCTTTACATATTTTAAAACTAAACAACACCATAATTTTCTTATCTTTATGACCAAAAATCCTACTTAAATTAAATTCTTATATAGTTTTATATTATAATCAGTATTTTTTAAACTAATATAATTTCTATATCATATCATATTTATAAAATTATAAATTTTATAAGATATGAGAATGAAATTTTATAGATCATAGTCAAGAATACAATTTTCTTATCTAATCTTTATTATTTCAATATAATTATGCATAAAATTTTTGCTCTTATAAATAAATTCTGTATACTTTAATTATTATTATAAGCTTATATTTAAATCAAATAATATATATGTCAGACTAAAGATATAAAATTGTATAGAAATGAATGATTTATTTTTGAGATAGTTTGAGGATATAAAGAAATTATGTGATTGATTATTTGTATTACTTTTTAAGAATCCTTTATAAATATATGTTTGAAATATCTAGAATGAAGACTGAAAAAAGTTTATAATTTTCGATACTTCTAATTTGTTTAAGCAGAAAATTTTACTTTTTGACAACAGTTGCTAATATATTCACCTTGAGCTATATAAAAAGCTGAAGTTAATCAAGAAAGCATAAAATTATACAATAAAAATGCTTTTAGTTCAAAAATATGCTTAGTATAATATCTCAAAGTGGTATAAATCAACATTTAAAGCAAGACCTACCTTATATTATCATATCTTAGATAAAAAAATTCTTCCAAGCCTTCTTCTAAAACTCATTATTATTTCTATCTTGATGAATCATTTATAAATTTCCTAAATACCAGAGATAATAGCAAAATCCTTATTCATAATCATGCAATTCATCCAAAATATAAATTTGTATGAAAATTTCTTATTGGCATACAACCAAAATCTCAAACTGATTAAAATCCTAAATGATGATTTCTGATTATTATGATTCCAAATCACCATTTTCTCGTAATAGAGTTATAAGAAATACGATATTCTTATTTAGAAAATCTATCTACCTTCATTTCATCATTATAATTGCTTTAATGAATCTTAAATTATCTTGTTTATATCTTCTACTCATATCTTTCTAAGTTTTTAAGTTATATTATTAAATACTAGATTCAATAAAAAAAATAATGAAAAATTCAACCTTCAACTGTTACTAAGTTAATATCCCAAGATTTTCAAAACAATAAATTAGGGTTTAAATTGAAAATATAAGATAATTATTTTATATGTGATTCTTCCAAATAAGCGCTCACTTCATCAATACTTCTGAGGATTAAATGAGAGTTTGTACTTAATCTAAGATATACTTGGCAATTAACTTTTTTTATACATTCAAAGGAGATTTGCTTCTTTAAACGACGATCTGATATTCTACCTTTAGTCGCTATGCATCCCATTTATATATTATATTATTTTAAAGCATAATGCTATAATTTATATTAGTATGGAAATATATATATAAGCTCGTTGAGAATTAGAGAATATATTTATAATGATTTTATATGTTTGAAATACTAATAATTTTTTTATTGTAAATGAATGGGATTTTTGGTGCATATTAATATAATGATTAATAAAATTTGATAAGTATGATTTATTATATTTTCAGTTGCTATTATGAATATGAAAGATTAGATTATTGAAGAAATAATTGTGTGTAAGTCTTATAAATTATTATGGTGTTTATAAACAAAATACTGTAAATATTTTTTAGACTTTTACAATTTCAAATTATAAAAGTATTAATATAAAATATAAAATTTTACTAAAGAGTAATTTTTATTCATTTTACCTTGAGGTGTATTGATAATAATGTTTATACTAGCAAAATTTCTGAATTTTTTTATAAGTAGTTTGGTATTTTTAGATAAATCATATGATTTATCTCTAGAAATAGTATAAACCCAACAATACCCTTTACATATTTTGAAAACTAAACAACACCAAAATTTTCAGATCTTTATGACTTAAAAACTCAAAAATCCTGCTTAAATTAAATTCTTATATAGTTTTATATTATAATCAGCATTTTTAAACTAATATAATTTCTATATCATGTCATATTTATAAAATTATAAATTGTATAAGATATGAGAATAAAGTATCATAAATCATAGTCAAGAATGCAAATTTCCTTATCGAATCTTTGTTATTTCAATATAATTATGTATAAACTTTTTGTTCTTATAAATAAATTCTGTATACTTTAATTATTAGAAACTGATATTTAAGGCAAATAAATATATATTTCAGACTGAAGTTATAGAGAATGAATGATTTATTTCTTAAGATAGTTTGAGGATATAAAGAAATTATGTAATTGTTCGTATTACTTTTTTAAGAATCCTTTATAAATATATATTCGAAATATCTAAAATGAAGATTGGAAAAGTTTATAATTTTCGGTACTTATAATTTGTAAAGAAGAAAATTTTACTTTCGACAAAAGTAGTCAATAAAGAAAGCATAAAAATATACAATAAAAAATGCTTTTAGTACAAAAATATGTTTAGCATATTATCTCTAAAGGTATATTTCAGCATGTAAAGCAAGACCTACCTATAAAAAAATATAAATCTTAAACACTTTATATTGCCACATCTTAGATAATAATAATTCTTTCAAATTTCCTTCTCAAACTCATTATTTTTTAATCATTTATAAATTCCCTAAATACCAGAGAAAAATTTTGATAATGCCAAAATCCCTAATCATAATCATACAATTCATCCAAGCTATAAATTTATATGATAACTTCTTATTATCATATAACCAAAATCTCAAACCGATTAAAATCCTAAATTATGATTTCTGATTTATTATTACTTTCAAATCACCATTTTCTTGTAATGGAGTTATAAGAAATATAATATTCTTTTCTAGAAACTCCATCAATATGTATCCCTTCACTATAATTATTTTGATGAATCCTAAATTATCTTGTTTATATAATCCACTCATATCTTTCTAAGTTTTAAACAATATTATTGAATACTAGATACAATAAAAAAAAAAAATTCAACTTTTGATTGTTACTAAGATAATATTTCAAGATTACTAAAAGCAATAAATTAGAGTTTAAATTAAAAATATATGATAATTATTTTATATGTGATTCTTCCAAATAAGCGCTCACTTCATCAATGCTTCTGAGAATTAAATGAGAGTTTATACTTAATTTAAGGTGTACGTGGCAATTCACTTTTTTTATACTTTTAAAAGACATTCGTTTCTTTAAACGGCAATCTGATATTCTACCTTTAGTTGCTATGCATCCCATTTATATATTATATTATTTTAAAGCATAATGTTATAAATTATATTATTAGGGAGATTTATATATAACTCTTTAAAAATTTAAAAATGTATTTATTATGATTTGATATCTATGCAAGTAATAATGATTTTTCTGTTATAAATGAATAGCTTTATACTGATAGTTTTGAATTTTTGATAAATATTTATATAATGATAATATAATGGAATAATATAGTTTGATAAGTATGGCTCATTATATTTTCAGTTGTTATAATGAATATGAAAAACTAGATTATTAAAGAAGGAGTTATGTGTAAGTCTTATAAATTATCATGGTGTTTATAAACAAAATATTGTAAATATTTTTTAGACTTTTGCATGTTTTTAAATTAGAAAAGCACGAATATAAGTTATAAACTTTTAATAAAGGTTAATTTTTATTCACTTTGTCTTGATGTTTGAGGTGTATTGAGTTAATATGAGGATTTTTAGCTACACTTGATTACATAAAGAAATTAAAAACACTAAAATTTAAACCGAAAAATATACTACCTACACTAGCTTCCATATAATAAAACATATTATAAATGATCATTAATCGCAAAGTTTGCGGCAAATCTTTAAAAAATACCCAGAATGAGTTTTTATTTATGAAGCTAAAAGACCTAAACATGCCCGGCTTTATAGACATTATTTAATAAATTATATTTATATGCAATAAATAATCAACAGCAAAATTGTATAAAAAGCAGCAACTATTTTCAAAAAAATTATATAAATCAACTATTTATTGACAAAAAAAAGCACAATTATTATCAACTTTCTATAATCAGTAATACAAAATCAATAATAGTATAATTTTTCATGTTAAAAAATACAGTTTTTTTTAATATATAATTTCAATATCACCACTGTATAATACTCCACTAGCTTTTTATTAATAAAACTATATTCCCAACCCTTAAATCCTAAATATTTTTTCCCAAGTAATTTATGCTTACAAATATGAGAGTAATTTCCTTAGAGTTTGCAATCATAATCCTTACTAACTGTCTTGTTTTATCATATAACTCAGAAGAATCCTCTCTAAAGATACAACGCCCAGTAATAGCTTCATCATGCCAAATCTGTGCTCAAGACCTTTCTGATGAGAAAGCTATGTACTGCTACTACACTTACTGTAAAGAAATCTACGACAAATCATCACTTTTTAATGGAATATCAGAAGCAAAACAAGGTACATGCAGTGAGTGTCTTTTTTATTCAGACTCCAACTACAATTCCTGTGTTTTTCAGTTCTGCAAATCAGAAATCCTCACACTCATAAAATCCCTCTACAACACTGATTCTAATAAAACCCTTGATTCATGTACAAACAAATGTTATTATGAATGGTATTATTACAACTACGACTATGAAGATTGTATACAAAACATATGTAAAACCGATAATGTATCAGAATTATCTCTATCATTTTCCATGGTAGAAAACAATAAAAAACAAGAGCTTTCTAAATGCAATGCTTGTTATTACTATTATATAAACAACGTGTTTTATGATTGTATTACAGAATATTGCATACAAGAATTCTTCAATAGAGAAAATCTTTTTTCAACATCTGAGTCAACAGAAACAACTATTGGAAGTTGTCATGATTGTGCATATGAAAATGATTATTATAAATGTGCTAAAGATAACTGTAAAGACAAAATTATAAACTTAGCTAATAAGTATTTCGAAAACAAGGCAAGTTTTGTATCAGTTCGTCCTAAGGTTTTATATACAAACTGTGAACTTTGTGATTATTTTTATACTGGGGAAAGTTTAGAAACTTGTATTTATTATTATTGTAAAGATGAGATAATTGATCCTGAAGGGCTTATTAAATCAGATAGTAAAAATCATAAAGAAGCTCAGATAAGTAGATGTACAACAGATTGCTATTATAATTATGTTTATGGTTTTTTTACTTATGATGAATATTATGTATGTTATACATACTATTGTAAAGATGAGGTTTTAGCTATGTATAAAGAAAAAAATGCAAAGAATTTACTTAAGAAAAAAACTAAAAAAGAACTTTTTGATTGCCTTTCTTGTATGAATGAGTATGACGAGTATGATTTTTATTGTTTCTTTTGTGGTAGCAAAAACGAGATTATTGAAAAAGAAAATCTTTTTGACGGTGGGGTAAAAAATACTAATCAAGGAACTTGTGAAACTTGTTACTATGAAGAAGAATACAGTTATTATGATTGTGTGTATTATTATTGTAAAAACGAAATCCTTGAGAAATCTAAATCTCTAGTTTTTAAATCATTACAAAAACTCTTTAAATCAACTCCATTACAAACTACAACTTGTGATCAGTGTGTATATTCTTTTTATGCATATGGTTCATATTATTATTCAAACTGTCTGATTCAATATTGCAAAGAAGAAATTTTAAGCAAAGAAGTTTTATTTAACAAAATTCCTAACACCCAAGATTTAACATCCTGTGATTCTTGTTACAATTATTCAGAAGATGATTATTATAACTGTATTTCTTGGTATTGTAAAAATAAAATCATAAATATAATCTCATCTTTTTATGAAATCCCTAAAATAGAAACATCATCTTGTCAAGAAACCTGTTATGCTGGTTGGTATTTCCACAATTCAAACTATTTTTTATGTGCTTCAATGAAATGTAATGATTTTATTAATGAAAACCTAATCCAAATCCCTGATTTTATAAGCGAATTAAATGGAACAACTTTAGACTTTGTCGATTCTTGTAGTTTTTTATCTGAAAATCAAGAAGAGGACTTTTATTATGATTGTTTGTATACAAATGGCAAAGAAAAAATCATGTCGATGTTATCAAAAAGTATAAAAAATCAAAATCTTATGGACTGTAAAGTTTGTTATGAAGAATATCATTATGGGAAAACCTCAAGAAATGATTTCTGGAAATGCGAAAAAGTTAACTGCGATAATGATGAAAAATATTATGTTGCAAAAGCTGAAAATATTGTTATTAATAAATGTGGTGATTGTATAGAAAACTTAGAAATTGGGTTTATTTCATATGAAGAATATACAGTTTGTGTTGATTATTATTCTAAAAATGGGGGAAATGCTGCTGAAGTTCTTGCTAAGTATTTCCCATCTGCTATGCCTATAAAATCAGTAAAACTTAATCTGTGTGTTGATTGTTTTGCCCATTTTTCTAATGGATTTTATACAGAAAATGAATATGAAACTTGCTCGGATATTTATTGCAGTCCAGGAGAAAAAAATAAAGTTATAGAAATTTTTAGTTTGGATGTTGAAAAAACTAAAGCAAACAACTGTGAATTATGTTTTGAAAAAGCTCAGAAGGAAGGGTTTGATGAAAATTTTATTTATACATGTGGATATTATTCATGTAAAAGTCAGATATTAGAAAAATTCCAAAAAAACTATAGGAAAATTTCGGATTTCATAACTAAGTCAAATGAAAATTTAAATGAGTGTTGGAAATGTATTGGGGGCGATGGTGAATATGGTGACTGTTGGATTGAATATTGTAAAGAAGAGGTTTTTGATAAAGTTAAGATGAATTCATTAAGTAATCTGATAGAAAAAAATGAGCAAGATTTTTCACGATGTGATAATTGTGAGAAGTATTATAATGATGGATATTATTCATATTCTGATTATTATTATTGTTATTATTGGTATTGCAAATATGAACTTCTTACACAAACTGATTTGTATATTCATTCAGAAGTTTTAAATCAAAATAATGATGTTGATATAGGAAAATATTGGTCTAATCAATGCTCTTATTATTATTCAAATGGGATTTATGGATATGATTCTTATTACTGTAAAAAATATGATTTCGAGTATAGTAAAACTAGTGATGATACACTTCAAAACTCAAACAATTATCTTGTGACTGCATCTTTTGCTTTAGGGTCGTTATTATTAGGAGTATTAACTTATAGGAATTATATAAAAAGAAATGATGAAGAAATGATCCAATATACGATTATCTTAAATTAGTTTAGATAAATAGATATAAGAATTAGTTTAGGAAGAAATAATTTTAGTAGAAAAAAATAAAGAAAATATTAAAGTTTATTGAATTCACAGGATTGAATATAGTTTCTTAGATAATATTTTGATTTTTTTTTAATTCCTTTCGATATTTATGTGGTATTAAAAGAAATAAGACTGATTTTTTCAATAACCTCAGAAGAAAATATATTTTAAACAGAAGAGTCAGATTAAAGACAGTCCTCATATTTTCGTCCATGACTATAAAAATAAATATTACATAAAATAATAAGAAAAAAAAATAAGTATTTCAATGAGTTCCACAGAGACAAGTTTAAAAAATCTTAATTTAATAGAAGATCTTAAAGAGAATTCAAAACTACTAAAATTTGCCTATGAAGCCAAATCACAAACTTGGCTTGAGAATCTAAACTCCCTTAAAGAAAAGGAAAACTATCACAAAACCCTCACAGAAGATTTGAAATTTTGTAATAGTATTTTTCAAGACTTAATAATCCGTCTGAATTTAATTGGTGAAAAAAACGAAAGTATTGTAGTCGATAAACTTTGGAGATATGTTTTGCATACTTTTGATCAATACTTAGAAACTCTAACTAAAAAACCAGAAAAAATCCAAATAATAGATGTGGAGTCACCAAAAATTACAAGATTAAAAACAGAATGCAAGAAAAAAGTTAACAAAATTGAAAAAGAAATTAATAGAATCAAATTGGATTTTACAACAACAAAAAAACCTTTAATAAGCACAGTAAAAGTAGAAAAAGATGAGGTTTTTCCTTATGTTGATAAAGTTTACATGTATTTAAATGAATTAAATATTCTGTGTAAAAGAAAAAATAATCATGACAAAGAAGGAAATGAGGGTTTGGAAGAAGAAAATGATGAAGACACTGATAAATTAGAGAAAAATAGTAATTTTATAGAAGGGATTAATACAAATATAAGTAAAAGTTCTGGAATTCGATTAGAGATTGCAGATGAAATCAATAATTAAACCTAAACTTGATTATTAAATATATTATACATTATTTGATATAGAATGAATAATTTTATACACACCTATTTTCTATATGATTTTTTTTTCCTATATAATAATATGAAAAGTGTTAGTCAGACCTTATTTCCCGCCAAGTTCCTTTGCTTAATAGGCCACATAGCTATGATTATTATAATTTTCTTCGTCAAAGAAGATAACATCTTTGCAGGAATCCCTTATTATGCAGTCAAAAACGATTCTGATTATAATCAAGCTTGGGATTCTTTAGTCGCAGCTTTGAGTTTATCTATAATAGTCTTATTATTTGAATTAAGTGTATTATTAGTAGGTGTGACCATGCAACATCCATTTGTCACAGTGACTTCAATTGCATTTCATTCTTTAGGGGTCATTTTTTTAATTTGGTATTTTTTGTTATCTTGGCGATACCAAATTATATGGGCAATTTGGATATTCACAAATATTGTACCTTTTACTATGGAACTATGCACTTTGATTTTGTTTAAGATATTTTACCCAACTAAAAATTAAATAAAGTAGTAATTTTTTTGCAATAAAGGTATGGGTTAAAGATATTATGAAGTTATTAGAAGCAGTATAAGACCATGTTGAAAATTAGCAAAATTATGAATATTCTAAATTGTTTGTAGTTGTTTTTGGAATACTATATAAAAATTGTAAACAAAGTTGATATTTTTTTTTATCGCTTTGGGTTTAATATATTAATTATGCTGATAAATTTTTTTTTTCTAACAAGTCTTGATATATCTTCAAAAATCTTCAAATTAGGAATTCATTATATAAAACTAGGAATAAAAAAATTTCATATAAAAACTAAACTTAAATAACTTTTTTTCCATATACAATAATAATCCTCTAAATAAATACCTCTATTTTATCATCTGATACAATACAATTACCTTTAAAAATCAATAATTGATTTTTTTCCTCTAATAATCATACAAAAAAACCAATAAAATCTCCATAATCCCAAAAAATCCCAAAAATCTTCCTTTTACAAATCTAAAAGCCTATCTTTAAACATTCTATAACCAAAAAGCATCTATTCTACTTTTTCCTAACAATCCTATCAAAATGTTGGAATTCTAATTTCAATATAATTATGGAATTCAAAGACATTATTACAAGCAATTTAGAAAACAGCGGGTTCCTAGATAGAATCAGGGCTGAGCTCCGTGGGGAAATTTTTGAAAGCGTGAAACGAGATGGTTACTCTTTAGAAGAACGAAAAGAGCTTATAGAAAAAGATATTCCTATAGCCCAGCTTCTTAAAGACTTTTTAGAAAAATCTTCAGCTGAACATACTCTTAAGACCTTTACAGGGGAAACTACTGTCGCTTTAGATAAAATCCCAATAGAAGACACTTTAAAAAAACTTGAAATCAAGCAAGAATCATCATCCCCAGCAATATACGAACTCATACGGAAATTCAATGAGAAATTCAAAAACCCAAACTAGTCTAATAAAAAATGCTTCAATTCATATAAATTAATAAACCTATGGATCCTATTAGTAATTTATAATGTAATATTCTTCAAAGATTTTTAAGATACTTTTGGTTTATTAGTAGGAATTATTTGCAATAAGCGATAGTCAATGCTTAAATCTTGAATATCAACATAAATAAATTATATATTTTTTGGTATTTTTCATCCTAAACATTCACATAAATATTAATTGCTTTTATATATATAGCGATTTTTTATTATCATTATATATACATTTTTCAGTATTAATGACCACTAAGTAACTTCTTTTATCTTATAATCATTATAATTTCTATGTCTAACTTAAGTTCTTATATTCCACAGCTTTTTTCCTTCCTGTAAAAAGTCATTTAATCAAATTTCCTCAAAAAAAAAAATCCTCAAAGCCTCCTAATATGGCAATACATTCTAGAAACGAAAGTAGTTCAAATTTCTATTCACATCATATTTTCCTCAATTCGACAAGAACTTAATTTCAACTTTCTAAGTTTTTTGATATTATTTTCCTTTTAGTCAATTCTTGTTTAAACCTATATCCTTAATCTATCTTTTCAATAATGTTTTAAAGTATTTAATATACCTCTATATGTTTTTTTGTCTTATACCTTGTTATAGAAAAAAATCAATATCATTGGCAAATTTATGTCTTTAAACATAATCTTTAGATAGAAATTAAGTTTAAAACTAAAAGTTGATAGATTTGGACTATAGTACAACTAGCTTATATAATTAAATAAACCTGAAAAGCATTGAGCTTGACTTTAAAATTCACTTAATTTGATAAAGAAAAAAGCCTGCCATTTAGAGAGTTGATTCAGAGAAAATAAGATAGTAATTAATGGAATCTGTTTATTCTTCTTTGAAGTTAGCTTTTGACTCGAATGTGCAAAGCCGGCATACCATTGTATGCTTTGTCCAAGAGGATACATCAAATATCGATGGAGTTCAGCCTGAAATAATCAGTCCTACGAAAATCTACTCGTGCCAGCACTGCTGCAAAAACTTCGCTACTTGCTTTAGACTGAACAAGCACTTAAAAAAATACCCAAATGACTTATGTCACAAGCTCAAGTACTTAGCAAGGCGTAAAGATGATACGCTTTAAGCGGCATTATTTAATAATTAGTTACTAACAAATGTTAGCTTAATCCAAACCTTAAAAGGTTGCTTTAAAAACCATAGAGATTGGTTTATAAATTGAGGTTATATATGAAAACAAAGTTTATTTGTATGATATAAATGGTTGAATTTATATAAAAGTTAATCTTTTTTGTAATCAAATATGATTCTTATACTTATGATAATTTTTTTGTTTTTTGTAAGTGAGTTACTCCTCTTATCCTGTTTCTGAAGTTGTTTAATGCTTTTTTGTGGATTTTTTGAGTATTTTTCCCTAAAATCTTATGTAAACACTCAGTTTTTTTTATAAGAATAAGTTTGATTATAAGATTTGTTAAGACATGCAATAAAAATTTTGAAACTTATGATGAGCTATTATCAAACTTTCATCTTCTTATGATAATAACTTATCTGTGATAATAAAAATATTTTTATAAGACTTTGGTTGTTATGTGAAGGAAGAAAAATGTAATTCATCTTATCCTAGGATGAAAATCATATAAGAAGTTGTAGAGCCCATAAATAAAAGGTATTAAAAAAAATATTATANTAAATAAAAGGTATTAAAAAAAATATTATATTAAAAAAGATAACCTTTTTTGAGTTTTTTAACTTAATTTTAGGTTTGTTTGAGGAATTTGCTGCTTTTTTTTTGAAATTCGATAAACTTTAAGACAATTGATGTTTTTCTTAGTCGTTTTTTTAAATACTTTAAGGAAATCTTAGATATTCTTATAATTTGGATGACATTTATATAAGTTATTTGAAATGAAATTTTTGTCAGCAGAATTGAGTTTTTATAAAACAAGTTGGTGCTTTTGTGTATATGGGATAGGCTAATTTTGGATAAGAATTATTTGATTATGTTATGTTATGGATTTTACATAATAATTATTGATAATAGCTTTTAAGTATATTAAAATGGTTATATGTATGATTATTCAATATTAGGTGAAGTGAATATTTGATAGAATGTATTGTGCGTAAACTTATAATCTTAGTAGGATTTCATATGAAAAAATTATAGAGATGCCATATCTTAGAACAGTGACTACCTGATAATATTTACAATTGGTACAAAAATACTAAAAAAACTAAACTAAGAGTGTAGTTTTAAGAATCAATGATAAGAAGTGAATATTTTAAGTTTGAATAGTAAGTTTAAAATTACTAATGCTTAATGTATTTAAGTAATTTTATTGAAAATGATGTGCACAAAAATATTAAGGTATATTCTGAAAGTAAGGAAGTTGTTGAAGATGATATTATGGTTTATTTAAGAAAAAAAACATATGTGGAATATATAATAATGGATACAATAAATACTATAATTTTAAATTCAATAAAAAAATATATGAGGATTTACCTTAAAATTATATGGATGCATTAGATCTTAATTATAATAGATGATTAAGAAAATTGTAATATGTTTATATTTTATAGCTACTACTATGCAAATTCTATTAAATGGCAAAGCTTATTTTCCAATATTTATTTTTTATATTTTTTATTAGAGATTAAGTTTGTCCAGATAGTTTTATTATAAGTTTTAAAGAAAATGATAAATTAGTACTAAAAATTAGAGAATTTTTTTTTACTGAATTACTAAACTCTAGTTAATTAAAATATGCATTTTTTATTATTGATAATTCATTAATGAAGTATTTATAAATCCTTTAAATACATCTCAATCATTGAAAATATATTTTTCTATGCAATATAATTCTAAATTTTCATAAACATTAAAACTATGGATTTTGTTTTTACATTTAAAATATTACTATTGATAATAATACCTTTAAGTATATTGATAAAATTATTATTATATATATGACTATTCAATATTAGGTGAAATAGTCTTTGACAGATTTTTTTAATGAAATCATGTTCTAGAATAGGGTTAATGCGACTAATAGATAATTTTGGAAATATTTGAAATATCTGTTTAATTTTAATATAATTTGATTTGAAATACATTTTGAATAGAGTTAATTTACATTAACTTGCTCAAATACTTATAATCTATTTAACATTAGCAAAAAAGATAATAATTGGGTATGTATTTCAGGATTCATAATTTCAATTATAGGAATAATGTTAATAAACTTATCCCTTCTTAGTATTTGTTTATTCTTAAACATAATCTATTTTATTGATGTGTATTTAGAGATATAGGATTATTTGATAAGAAAATGTAGCTTATTATATTAAATATCCACAAATCTAGATGGTGCCTTTATTAAAGAAGCTATTTATAATCAAGATAGTCAATATTTTCTATCAGCTGGAAGAATCTTGATTTCAGCTTTGACTGAAGCATAAGAGTTTGGAATATAGAAAAAAGTCCCTCATAGCTGTTCTGCTAGACATCTATTAACAGTTTATTCGCTAAAAATTCATGAAAAAGAAATTTTCTCCTTTCTTTAAATAGAGATAGCATAATCCATTTATAAACTAGAAAAAATTCTGAATGCCAAGACACTTCATGGTACTTTTAAAGATAAAAACTTCTTAAAAATTTTCTGTTATTACTAATTTATGTTTTATTAACAGCCAAGTGTTGACCAATTCTAATATTTATTACTTTCTTTCTTAGGCTATAAATCTATACGATGCATTTTTTTATTAAGTTGTCAATGAGTTTTATTTTTCCTTGTAATTAATTATTAAGTATTATTTCAAATTTAATGCTATAAAGCATTATTTCATACAGTCTCAAATTCTCTTACTTAATTTCGCTGATTTTTTTAGTTTTATCATCAATTTTTTCGATAGTTTATGCAACTTACGTATGACTCTAGTAAATATATTTCGTCTTCCAATTCTGCTATTATAACTTAATTTAAATATACATAAAAATAGAAACTTCAAGAAAAGTCCCTTAAGATAAACTTATTAAGCAGCCTCCCACAACAATTTGCTTTTATTTTACACTATCAAATTTTCAGATAAAATTCAAAGTTTTATTATATCATTCAAACTTAAAGAGATAATATTTTACAAAGTTATAGTGACAAACATAAATTTATCCCGTTATAAATCAACTTTACATGCCGAAAATAATCATAAGCAATCTTAAATAAAATCTAAATCATTTACAGTTATTCAATAAAAGTATAAATATACATTATCTATATTATCAAATATCTAATAAAATATTCAAATCTAACTTAAAATACCCGCATTTATTAATCTCCTAAAAACCAAATATAATTTCCCACTTAACCCCAAAAGTAATCTACAATAAACCTTATCATCCTATTCTAATAAAAAAACTAACACCCACTATAATAAATTATTCAACTCTTAGTTTAATTCTAAATACAGGTGATTCGCACATTTTGCATATATGTGAAAACTCACGTATTTTGCTGTCTGAATAACAAATGTTACAAAGCAGCTTTTCCCAGCTAAATAACCCTTACAACGTGCCTAAATACACATTTTCTCTAACTTCTGTATGTATATTCTGTTCGCACTTACTACAAAATGCAGTAACTGACTCAAACAAAGAATTCCTATTTCTGATCCCGCTCTTACAATTTTCACTAGTAAAATTTTTAAAAGGCGGATTTTTTTCTGATGAAGTACTCGATATTGTCATAATACTAGATACTCGGCCTTGATATAAATTCGGCTTACGTAATGGGCTTTTTGGGTCCATTGTTGATATCATAAGAGAGTCTTTTTCATAATCTTCACTTTGTTCATCATTACTTGAAGAATAATGTTTTTTTGATATACTCGAACTATATGATTGGACATCTTCATGAATAAGGTTTTTATGTGTGTTTTTTATTGTAGGGACAAATGTATATGATTGAGCAATGTCTTTGATTATAGTTGTTGATGTCCTTTGATGGCTAACGTCTTGATCATGTGAAGTTTCTAAGGATTCTGAACAGGAATCTTCTTGGATTAATGAAGGTTGATTGTACCGATATGGAGATAATGGTCTAAGGTAGAGCTTGTCACCTTTTTTTGTTATAGACAACTCGCCGCTTGGTAATTTGGACATGTTATTTATGGATGTATTTGGACTTTGATAGCTGTCTTTCCATAGGAAATGGCTTTTAAGAGTAGAATCTCCATACATAAAGTTTATGGGCCATTATGTGATTAGGATAAAAAATGCGAGTTTTGAATGGTGATGAGGATAGAGAAGATGGGATAGAAAGGTTTTTAAAGGGTTAAAGGTTTTTTATAAAATGAAAGTTTTAGAGTTTTTTATGTGAAGTAAGATAAGATAGAAGAGGATGAAAAGGAAGGCTTGTATGCTAGATAATATAGAATAAATAGGAAGAGTGTTTTTATAGTTTTGGTGGATTGTAGATGGTATTTAGGGAATTTGAATTTTTGGTTCGGAATGTTTTGTTTAAAGATTTTGATGCTTTGCGATTTGGAGATCGGCTTTTTTTATGTGAGTTGTAAGATTTGATAGAATTATTTTAGGTTGAAAGTGGGATAATTTTGAAGGTGGCTTAAGACTTTGGGAAGTATCGAAATGGCTCGAATTTTGAGAATATTTTATTATTCCTTAAGACTTAATTAAATTTCTCGGTTTATATAAAATATTAACTTCAAGACTATAACTGAAGTGGAATATTTCCTGAACTGAATTATTGATAAGATATCCACACAATATCACAATCATATATTTCCTCAAAATTCTCATATGTAGATCCTCTAATACTTTTACTCAACCCTAAATCCTCTGTATAAAAACAAAAAAACATATCTCTAAAACAAAATATCACATCATTCTATAACTCAGTTTCCCCAATATCAAATCATCTCCCATCCAACCCAATTCTTCATTTTTCCAAACCTAAAATCATCCTCTAAACTCTACAGAAAAATCATCTAAGTCATATATAATAATTATATTGAAACTATTACAGATTTAAAACTCATCTGCTAAATAAATCCCTAAAAAGGTATAAAAATCATTTATCCAAACATCCATTCCAAGACTATACTCTTTACTCATATCATCTCTCTAACTTTTATATAACAAATTCTCCTTATCTTAACAATCCAATAGAGTTCCCAAATACCAGAAATTATAAAATCTAAATACACCTAATCTAATATTAACACTCACACTTTAATCATAAAAAAAAAATCCATACATCCTATCATATTCTTCAAAAAAAAAACCTTCATTTCCTCTATCTTTCTTTAAACTTCCAAATCATCTTCAAAATCCCCCCCAAAACATCTTCCCCACCCTCTTAGCCTATGCTCCTCCTTTCCAAAACCTTTAAACTTCTCAACAAATTTCCAATATTTCATTTCCAATGGTCTAATGCGTTCTTATAAAATGGCCTCACGTTTCCAACTCGTCGACTCAGACGAATCCGATTATGAAAACGAAGATTCCAATGAAGAAAAGCGTGTTGAAGACAGGAGGCAATGGTTCGATGATTCCAGCGAAGAAGAAGATGAAACTAGAATAGTCCGGTCACAGAAAGTCAAAAAGTGGGAAATCCTGACAAATCACTGTTCGAAAATCAAAAACAAGCTTAAAATCCAAGACTATGCAAGCACAGTCTCTGAATTTGAAGAACTAAATAAACAACTTTCCAAATCAGAAAATGTCATTCAAGCTGAAGGTATCCCTGTGTTTTATATAAGAACCCTTGCTAGACTTGAAGATGCTGTTAATAATCTTACAAAAGAATCACAGAAAAAACTCAGTTCAAATAATGCTAAAAGTTTTAATAAGCTTAAAGCAAACTTAAAAAAACACAATAAAACTTATGAAGAAGATATAAATAAATTCAGAGCTAATCCTATTGAATCTGAAGAATCTAGTGAAAGTGAATCAGAATCAGAAGAAAAACCTAAGGCTAAAGATAAGAAAAAAGTTGAAGATAAGAAGATTCAAGGGAAAGGTAAGAAAAAAAGTGAAAGTGAAGATGAGGATGAGGAAGAGGATGATGAAGAGGATGATGATAAGGAGGATAGTGATGAAGAAGAGTGGGGAGAAGGAAGTTCTGATAAGGATAGTTCAGATGTGGATGAAAGACCTGTTGACCCTCAGAACCGAAGAGCTTTTTGGACTATCAAAGAAGACGCAAAAGACGAAAAAGAGAAAAAAGTTGACGACAACAAACGCAAACCCAGGGATAAAAAAGAAGATATCAAAGAATCCAAAAAAGAAGAACAGAAAAAAGAAACTTTTACACCTGAAGTTATATCGGCTAAACTTAAAGAAATCCTTGAACGAAGGACGAAAAAAGCTTCAAACCCCGAAGCTTATATCCAAGATGTTAAAAACCTTTTATCTTATTGCAAAGACTCAGAACTTTCTTTACAAATGCTCAATCTTTTATCTTTATTAGAAATCGAAAACTCCAAAGATACAATAACCGCAGTCATGCCTAGATCAGTATGGACATCACTTTATGACTACACTTTAAGAACTTTAACAATCTATAGCCCCAAACTACCTTTACCAGAAAACTTAGATGAAACAAGACAAGCTATAATCGCATCATTAGCTTTAAGAGTAGAAAGATTATCAAAAGAACTAACAAAATCATTCAAATACCTAGACGCAAAATCCTCAGAATATGCAACAAGACTATCAGATACAATTCTTCTAAGCAGATTAATAAACAAAGTTATTAAATTTTATGAAGCAATTGAAGATAAAAAAAACATATCCAGACTTGCTGTTTTGGCTATATATGAAATCCATTATATCCATGATGATCTTCTTGGAGAAATGCGAGCTAAATCTAAAGATTTTACAAATGAAGTGTTTTATTCTATAACTGATTCTCAAGCTTATATAAACAAATTATCTGCCCTTGTATTCAAAGAAGGGGAATTAAGAGATAAAGTTTTTACTGGACTTATGGTCAGTTATCATCATGCACTTCATGGGAGATACGCCGAAGCTAGAAAGTATTTCTTAATGTCTAATACTTCATCTTTACATAATGACTTAACAATCCAAGTGTTTACAAATCGTGTCATAGTGCAAATTGGTTTATCAGCTTTTTATATCGGAAACATCCCTGCTGCATTTAAAAGTTTGAATGAAATTGTCTCTACACATCGTCTTAAAGAGTTACTTGCCCAGACAATATCTTTGACTAAAGAAAAAGCAGCAATTCAAGATGATAAAAAACGTGCTATGCCTTATCATATGTATATGAGTACTGATGTTATAGAAACTGTGTATTTTATATGTGCTATGATTACTGATTTACCTAAAATGGCTATGAATCCTAGTGAACCTGATAAATATACTTTATCAAGATATTTTAAAAAACTTTTAGATTTTCATGATAGACAAGCTTCTACAGGTTTAACTGAAGGGTTTAGAGAGTTTATTATTGCCGCAGCTCATAAATTAAGAAAAGGGTATTGGAAAGAAGCATATGAGGTTCTTGAAGGATTAGATACTTGGAGGTTTGTACCAAGACAAGGAGAAGTTAAGAAGTTTTTATTGGAAAATTTGAAAGAATGTGGGATGATTACGTATTTGCTTACGTATAGTGATTATTATGAGAATTTCTCTAAAAAACAACTTAGTGAAAAGTTTGAGATTGATGTGAAAAGAGTAGAAAAAGCTTTGAATCCTTTGATTTTGGCTGGAGATATCGATGCGTATTGGGATGGAGATTTTTTGATTTTGAAACCCCCGAGTATGAATAAAAATGAAGCTGCTGGGGAAAAAGGTAAAGAAAAAGCTCAGCATGCTGATATGACTGAAAAACTTAATGAGTTATCGAATTATCTTGCACATGCAGGGGATAGCAAATTTGGAGTTTCGAATAGAAAGAAAAAAACACTTAGAAGACCGAATTAAATAGATATCATTATAGAAGTTAAGAATAGGCATTCGTATATTTTTTTTTGTTTTATTTTTATGCTATGAGATAAATTAGCATTTTTGTTATGGATAATATTCAATTTGAATGATTGGTTTTTAGTTTAGGTGAAATTATTATTTTAGTATATAAATTGTTGTTAAGGCTTAGTTTTGTATTTTTAAGCGTTGGTTGTGTTGTGATTTATATTGATAGTATTAGGTATTGAGATAAAAAGAAATATTTTTAACTTGAAAGTGTGGAAAGTTATAGTTTTGTGTAGTTTTTTGGTGATTTTATGATGAAAACTTGAGTGAATTGTAATTTAAAGCTTCATAGTTAGAGAGTAAATAATACCTGGTCTGAAAATACAATTTTTATACAATCTAGCGAAACTCACCCTTATATTTAGCAACAAAAACTAT
Organism: Stentor coeruleus; assembly: GCA_001970955.1. Classification (NCBI taxonomy): domain Eukaryota; phylum Ciliophora; class Heterotrichea; order Heterotrichida; family Stentoridae; genus Stentor; species Stentor coeruleus. The sequence continues at coordinate 32,003 of MPUH01000081.1, read as the reverse complement.
ATTTTATTACAGTAAACATATAGAAAAATCGATTTTGATTATCTTTAAACTACAGATTTACCTTCAAAAAACAATTAACACTATTTGCTTATCATAATAATACCCAAATGATGTTTAAATAATAGCGGATCCATATGTATAAAATATTAAAATATCACATAACCTATATGTTCTCTCATTTGATATAAAATATTATGCCAAAGAGATACCTTATATATAAATATTACATTTTTTATAGTAATTAGAATTAGAAAGAATTTAGACTGATAAAAAAAAAATAGGCTGAAAATATAAGAATACTATATTTAGGAACTTTTAAAGCTTCTTTTACTTAGGCTTAAAAGTAAGTTCATTGTATAATAAATATATTTTCCTAGAATAATATGCTTAGTTGACTTTAATGCTTATGGTCAATAAACTTTCAGCTTTATTGATATTAAGTCTTAAAATATCATTATATATAAATAGATATGAGATGGATTATTTATGGTTTCTTATCCACTATTATATTCTGCACAGAGATTTATCAATAAGATCTCTATGAATTTTGTAACCAAGTCTAAAATAGTATATAGAGATAATTTTTGAAAAAATGGAAGCTTATAATAAATATGTTGAAGCGTTCCTAGCACAGTAAAAATCCCAATATGAAAAATCCATTAGAAACAATAGTAAATACCCCTCTAGACTCAGCCCTTTTGTGAAAACCAACAAAGCTATATGTATTCAATAATCCTAAAATTGACCAAATAAATGCAAAATTTTCCACAGCCGCAATAAACATGATGGTAAAAAGCGAGTAACAAAGAAATATCCTAACATTATTGTACAAACAAGAGACAAAAACAAAATTTGATGATATAAAACATACTAAAGCTCAAGTATTTCTGATTATTAGCCAGTTTTATAATATCCTCAGCTATCAATGCCTATTAAACCTAGATCTTACAACAAAGATCTATAATAAAGTATAAGAGTGTGTTATCTCGTTAAACTTGTTAAAAGCAGTTTTACAAGATCATATAGATCTTGTAAAAAGCACTGCAGTAACAAGCGACAATCTGATTTTAGTCCTTGATTATTAGATTAACTACAAGACATTAGGAAAAAAATATCTAATGTCTTGATTATCATTTTCAGACTTATTTATTATGGTAATCTTAACATTTAGAATAAAAAAAGATTGTCGCTTGTTTTTTACAAGTAAATATTGAGAAATTTTTTTTTTTGATGATATTTTTCATATGTAATCTTTGAAGAAATCACAAGAAAAAGGCTTTATGAGATTGGCATTTGGAAATTAATTCTATGAGAGTTTCATAAAAAATTTTGGAGAATGCTTAAAGGTCACAACAACTCAGCTATGAGTATAAAAATAGCAAGCGTTAATTATAATGGCTTTAGATTTATATGAATGATATAAGTTTAATATAAATTTGGCAAAGTTTTAATTTGTTTGAGAAAAGATTTTGAATTTAAAAGAAAAGATTTTTGATTATAACCCGCAATAAAGGCTGTGTAATCAAAGTTCCTCTGATTTAAAGAGTTATTCATATTATTATATCATTTAATTAGTAAATGCTTATCTTTAATAGATGATATAATATTGCGCACTAGAACTTATAAAATCAATTTAAACTATTGGGAAAAAATAAAAATCCTTTAAACTAAATAACACTTCTCTCAATCTTTCAAATAATTAGAAATAATACCATAAATAATCTTTATGATTTCTAATATTTAATAGTTATTTCACTTAATACATAATTTCATTTGATTTTAAAATTTTCAGTAAAACTCGAATAATTTTAATCTCATAAACTATTAAAATATCATAAAAATCTAAAACCTAAAATGCATTATTCTAACTAAATTAATCTTTATTAACCAATTTAAAAGTAATAATAAATTATAATACAGCAAAGGGCATAAAAAATATTTCATCTCTTTCTTAATACAATTATGTTTGTTTTCTAAATAATAACTAAGATCAATCATATCAACAGTCTTCATATCAGCACATTAGTCTTCCATATATTGTATTAGCTTAACTTTCATAAAGTATTAACATATCATAAAAAATTAGCGTTAGCATTAATTACTCAATCTGTGTTTGTGATTTAGAAAACTAGTCTAAAAAAAAATAGAATCAGTTGCATAGCATAATAGACATAATGCTACAAACATTTATATTCAATTCTAATTTTTATCTAATTTTATATATCTTCTTTAATAAAGCAAAGAATCAATAATATTCCTAAATTCGATTCATTGTAATATATCAAGTATTTCAAAACTCGTTACTGAATATTNTTATATTCAATTCTAATTTTTATCTAATTTTATATATCTTCTTTAATAAAGCAAAGAATCAATATTATTCCTAAATTCGATTCATTGTAATATATCAGGTATTTCAAAACTCGTTACTGAATATCTTTATATAATCTTAACTTAAATAATCCATAAATAAACATGTTTATAATAACTATTATTCTCAATTATCCTATCCTCAAAAAAAATTATATCTATTTCAGCTTAAAATCCTTCAAATTACAAAAAAATAGCAGATTTATCTTACAAAAATATCCCACCACAAACTTAAATATAAAAGCCTAACCCATAACAAAAACTCATCAAAAAACCTAAAATAAAACACCTAACCAAAAAACTAAATAAACCTAAAATCATACTAAAACTCACATCACCTCCTCTATCAAAAAAAAAAACCCAAAAGCCGCAAACTCTATAATAAATGGCGAGAAAGAGGCCGAACCCCGCAGATTTTCGCTTCGAGCACAAGAGCGATGAAACCTTACTCAGAGAGCCAGGACAGATCTCCCCATACGATTTTTCAATCGACACCCTAGATCGTTGTGTGGTTTACTTAATGGATAAAATCGCTCAAGTTACAGTAGACAAAGTAACTAATTCTCGTTTGCACTTTGGCCCAATAGACGGTTCCATCTTCCTTCGTGACTGTGAAAACTGTATCGTCACAGTTTCTTGTGCCCAATTTCGTTTAAAGAACTGTCGAAACCTTTATATTTTCTTATACTCTTCATCAGACCCAGCAATCGAATACTCAACCAATCTGATTTTTGGTCCTTATAATTTCTCATACCCTTTACAAGATCAGCATTTCGCTCAAGCAAAACTTGATATCAATCACAACATGTGGAGTCAAGTTTTTGATTTCAATAAAAATGATGAAGAACATTGGAGGGTTATGAAACCTGAAGAATTCAAACTTATGGGATGGGAAAAAGATGAACTTGGAAGCCCAATAAACCCTGTTCCCAGACATGAAATTTATGGTGGGAACTTGACTGGGGATATAAAAGTTGGCTCACAGCAACATGGGGAACAAGGGTTGATGAGTTTTGGTTTTGAAACTACTCAGAATGAAGCACAAGTTTTTGTTGAAAAAGAACCTGAAGTTATAGAGCCTGAAATCAATGCACCAGTACCTGATAAACATGGTTATATTATTGAAGATATTGATTTTACTTCACCTTATGAACAACCTGGACAAAATAAAGATATCTTCGCTGAACCTAATCCTGAAGAAACTGAAGAACTAGAAAGACAAAGGCTTAGAGATCAGGAAAATAAAGACAGAAATAAAAGGCTTATGAATAAAGATGAAAAAGAAAGACAGAAAAAAGATGAGAAACGCAAACAAGCTAGGGATGACCTGAAGAAATTCTATGCAGAAAGGGAAAAAAACATTCAGACCAAAAAAGCTTTAAACCAAGATAATGAACGTTTACTCTTGGAAAAAAGGCAAACTTTCCCTACAAGCTGGAAGAAAGTTGGGTCAATGATCGATGGAGACGACCGTAAAGATGTCCAGCGTATGAAATCTGTGCTTCTAGCCAAAAAGCACGAGAACTAGTTTAGTTAGTGAATAAACGACTTATTAGCTAGGCTAAATTATTCTACGGCAAGCTCGATTTTCTCATTTCCAGATAGCCGGAGTTCAGGTATTTCATGCATTCCACTAAGCAAGCTCCAGAAGTTATTGGTATATACCTGTTTAACACAGTTATCATTACCAATATAATAAGGATACATAGTAAAGTTCAACTCACTAGCATACCAAATATTAGCATTTGCCCCAAGAGCTTTAGCGACAATACCAAAACAGTCTTGTGAAAACCTTCTTGTGGTTTGACACTGATTTATAGCTGAACTTGCGAATATTGTCTTAAGGTTTTTCAAATAAGCAACTCCAGGAGCATCACCTAAAAATGGAGTACAATAGCTAGTCCCATTATTATTGAATCCACAAGTACATGTTCCTGAGAATGTCTGTTTATAAGAATTTGTTCCTGTGCATTGACCATTCAATGTACATTGTACAGGGAGTTTTCCACTACTTACTGGAGCTTTGGTACAGTAACCATACATTCCTGACCCTGAACTATAACAAGCACCAGTTTGACATAAGAAGGAAATTCCATTACTTGGACAAGGTACTGTAGAATTAATAGCTAAAGAAAAGTAAGGTGTACACATTCCTGGAGGACCTGGTGGGGTTATACCTGTATATCTACACCCAGAACCATTAGCACAATCATAATCACTACCACAACCATGTTGATATACTGGAATAAGTGGTTGACAAGTAAATTCATAATTCATACTTACACAATAAAGCCCAACATTACAACTTGAACTACTTGTACAAGTATTTCCTTGAGATACTCCTTGACAAGTGTTATTTGTACATATTCCTGATATGCAGAAAGTTAAGTTTAAACAATAATCACCTGGATATCCAATTGGTTTTGGTGGACTAGCCTGACAAGTAACATTAGTCCATTTGTTAGCTTCAGATTGTGTGATATCGCAAAATGGCTGTGAAGATGAGCTACAAGGGTTAATTGCATATGAGTTGTTTTTTTCAGTAAAAGTTATACAAGTCCCTTGATTAAAAGTTGCAGGGTTAGCACAACCATAGTTTTGACAGCCGAAGTTTGCTGGAGAAACATCAAAGTACTGATGATTGAAAATTGCTTGGGTACAATAATCGTTGTTTTGATACCTGGCTGTATCTGAACATAAAACACTTGATTGTAAGAAATTATGAACTTGAGATGGACCGAGATTTTGTCTTAAACAGAACATGTCGAATCTTCTTTGGGTATGACAATTAGTAATCCCTGAACTGTTGACGTGAATTTCCCATAATAATTGAACAGTCATCCCTGGAGGGTCGCCAGTAAAAGCATCACAGTAAGCATATCCATCTTGATCCATACCACATGAACAAGCTCCATAAACAGTTGATCCTTGATTATAACCAACACAGTCTGTATCAGAAGAACATTTATGAGGATAGTTATATAAATTGTAATAAGGAGGCTGGCATACACCTATTGTGTCAAAGCCTGGATTTGTAAGATTACATGATCCTGATTGGCATAAATTAGATACCCCTTCTGTAAGCATGTCTTGACACATACCAACAGTTTGCCCATTAGGTATACTATAATAATAAACACATGAACCATCTTCAAATATTGTCCTATTACAAGCCATATTGTTCTGACATTGGTAATCATTTGTACAAACCATACCATAACTTAATTGAGGGACACAGAAAAATGCTGTACTGCAATAAAGCCCAACTCCACAGTCTGAATTTTTTACACAAGCGCCTCCTGGGTTTTGGCCAACACATGTGTTGGCTGTACATAAATCTGTAATACAATCAGAATTTGACATACAAGGCTCACCAGGATATGAGAATCCTGATGGAAAAGGAGGATCTGTTGTACAAGTATAATTGTTGGTTATAGTCCCTGATACGTCACAATAGTCTAGAGTTTGACTGTCGCAGATTTGAAGAACGAAATTGCCTTGAGGAGACAACATTGCACAGGTAGGGGCTATTGAATACCCACCTTCGTGGCAGTTGTACCTGGGGCACTGTTGAGAAGATGCTGAGAAAAACAAAAGCAAAATCCACATTTATTAGCCTATTGGCTGAGTATATTTTTTCAACAAATGTCAGAGAATAAGGGATTTTAAAGCATTGAATAGGAATGAGGAATAGTTTAGAATAGGATTTGTTGTGCTGGGGAGAAGAAAAGAGAAGATTTTTTGGGGTAAGGGATTTTAGGTGAGAGGAGGTTTATGAGGAGTTTTGTGGATAAGTTTGGGGTTTGGTTATGATTGTAGAGGATTTTTGTTTTTTTGCTAAGAGGGTTTTTTGATTGATTTTTGATTTTTGGTTTTTTAGCGATTTTTTGTATTTTTCGCAGAAGGGCTGATTGTATGCTGAAGATGAAATATTTGTTAGGTTAGGTTTTTTAAAAAAGTGTGATTTTTATTATGAAGTTTACTTTTGGTTTGTAATTAGATAGGTTTACAGATTATTATTTTCCTTAGAAAGATATGAATGAGAAATATTATAAGTTTTAAAGGATTTAGATGTTATTAATGTATATAATGTATTATATGTTGTATTATTGCTAGAATTATTTTAAGTTTGATAGGGCGATAGTAGTTTTGGGTTAATACTTGATACCTAAGATTTTACTACTGATAAATTCAGAAAATGATAATATAAAAATATAGGCTTGCAAAGTTTTATCATAATTATTATATTGCATATGTCTCTATACTTAGAATATTTTAAAAGTTTTTTTTAGTCATTCCTCACATTTTCATAAAGCAAATTATCTTCCTTTATCTTTAGTTTTTTATATGATTTAATATAAAATCTCTGTTTTCAGATAAATTTGGCTAAAGTTTTCTTATTATTAATTTCCCAGTAATTTCCTCAGTACTTCTTAGGCCGTTTATTATATTCTCTTTTTTTGCAATTAAATCAAGAAACTGCTTTTTATCTTTATTTATATGATAATTTGATTAATTATAAGTAGCCTTTCCTACTCCAAAAGCTTTATCTTTTTCTTCCATAATGCTAAAAAAAGTCTCTAGATTCTTTTCACAAAACGTCACCCTTTTTTTCCTTTCAAAGTTTGCCTTATGAAGCTTGCCCAAATCTAATCCTCCTAAATCTTTCCTAGGAAATAATCCTTCAAAAACCCCAAACGATGCTACCTTTCTAAGATTGCTTTTCAAATTGCATTTTTCTTTATTTAGCATAGGCAAAAAAGTTTTATTTGGGGACTTGGCATAATCTTCATATCTACTAGATTCTAATATTTTTATCGAAGATGAAGCATTTGATTCATTAATTATACATTTTTTATTTGTTTTCAATGCTATGGGCTTTAAACGGGACTTCTTACCTGTCTGGAGGTTTTTAAACGGGTCACTTATGATTTTTGACTTTACTTCAAAGTCAGTATTAAGCCCTCTGGATATTTCCTTTGGTGTCAGGCACATTTTTACAGATCTTTCATATTCAGGGCTTATCAAGCATTTCCTAATACGAATGCTTTTAGAGCTGTGCATTTTATTATTACCATTGATTATAAACTAATTGTATTATGCTATTATAAATACACAATTTTTATATTGCAAAGAAGGATTTTTTTATATGTTATATTTTTGAGATTTTAATAATGATAATGATTGAAGAAATAATTGGTTGCAAGATAATNTTTAATAATGATAATGATTGAAGAAATAATTGGTTGCAAGATAATCCAAGGTATGAAGATAGTTTTTGAGGTTATAAGGTTGAATTAATGAGATGTAAAATTATGAAGGAGATAGATAGTGTGGTCATTTTTTAGATTGGTATTAATGTGTTAAAAGAAAAATACTATGCATTTTTTTAAGATTTTTATGAATGTTTTATTGAAAAAATTGTTTATATTAATGTGTAGGTAAATGCTAGAAAAGAAAAGAAGATATGTTGCTAAATCGGAATTATTAAATAAAAATTAATATAAAAATCTAAACTATAATAGAGATGTGAGTATACTTAAAATAACATAATATCGAAATTATAAAAACCCAAATTTAAAAATATCCTAAAATCCTTAGGTTTGCATATCCAATAAAATATTATGAAAATAGAAGAAATAGAAAATTTATATTCAATTGTAATGCATATCTATAATAATCTTAGTATGCTTATGTGAAATAATTGATGCTTTTATGTCAAAAGTTGTCGGAATAAAAAGGATGTTTGATGTAAAAATTTGATTTTTTTTTTAGTGTAAGTTTTTTATAAATTGATAATTTGTATATGCTAAGGATAATAAATTAGACTAAATTAGAATATGATGATAACAGGCTGAATTAATTTTTTTTTTCAGGAACTAGCTTAGGAAAGATAATATTATTTTAAAATCATATAAGCTTAGTCTATTATATTAATTTCCAATAGCAATTTCTTAAACTTCCACAATACAGAAATCTCATCCTCTGTCTCTGAAGTTGTAGGCAAAAAGGAAATACTAACCCTTAAAAGTCTATTTGACCACATTTCTTTAAAAAATAATCTATTTATAAATTATCAATAGGTCTAAAGGTATTAAAAAACTATTATAAATAATTTGCAAATAATAAATTCTAAAATTTTAGCATATACTCAAGGTTTTATGTAGTTGGAATATACTTTATAAATATTATCATATATCCTATTAGGAATTTTCCTATAACAACTTCTTGGATATTTCATATGTCTTGAGATTTTCTGTTAAGGTATATTAAATTTTCTAGTCATGAGATTAGGAGTTATATTCTAATATCAACACTAAAACCACTCAAATTAATCTATAGAACTGAATTTCTCTTTATAAAACTTATTATTATTATATATTATTAACATACCAAAAGGGTTTAAAAATTATTTTTTTCACTTAAAAGCCTATTTAATATCAAAAAGTGCGCATTTTTATAACATTAATTTGTATAAAACACAATATAAAAGAATCCCTAAACTCATAAACTATTCAAATGGTGTTTCACATATTATATGAAAACTAATTCCTCATAAATCCTAAAAAAAATACACCCAAATCATTTAAAAATTCTCCTTCTCCACATTTTACTATAAAAACTCCCAAATTATAGCTTTATTTCGCATCCTTAACCCCAAAATCGTTCAAAAAACTATTGAAAATATTATTAAAATGTCAGATCTCTTTGCTGATAACATGATCCAAACCCAGACATCTCATATTTACACAAACTCAGACAAGCTACTTCAGACTTAGAACAAAAAATAATATCCCAAGGCCAAAAACTCGAAGTATATTCCGAGAGTCCAAAAGTTTCACAAATAAAATCCTAAATCAAGACATTTACAAGTATCTAGTCCACCAACAATCATGTTGTGACGGATGTTATCAGCTTCCATTACTAGGCACACTTTTAAATGTTCAAAATGCTCAAATTTCGATTTATGTTTCACATATAGGTCTACATTTCCTCATAAACATGAAGATTTTTATGAAATAACAACTTCAAATCAACACAAAGGCCAAAAATTGCACAAGTTGTTTTGGAAGGATTCCTGATGTTATACATAAATGTAAAATATGATCATCTGAACTTTGTCATGAATGTTATATTGTCAATGGACATGATCATTATATTATAGACCCAGTGTTTCCTTTTGATATAAATATTGAAGCTTATTATAATAGAAATTGTTTAAGGGTTAAAAATGGTGATGAAATTCTTATAAATTTATTATATATAATTTATCACAACAAAAAGTTTGGAGTGTAAATGTTGTAGATGAAAATTGTCCTTTTATTGTTATAAGAAAAGAGACTGAGGCTAATATTTATTAAAAGGATATTGCGATTATTCATGTTTTTGGGTTATAAAAGCTCAACCGAGAGTTTATAATGCAAAGTTTCAAATTATTGAGACTACTTTGAATAAGCAAATCGGCCGGATGTTTATATGAAATTTTCAGTTACTGAAGGTTTGCTTTCAAGTATTTTTAAATCGACGTAGAGTTAATAACTTATTTTTTCAGTCAAAATTAAAATGGAAGAACTTTTAAAATCAGTGTCCTCAGTTAGGAAAACGATACAGGAAAGGAGAAACTCACGAGCTAGGTTTGAGAGCTTTCAAAGTGTTGATCTTAGATTGCAAATACCTTCACCACGCTCTGGAGTTTTACAAAAGTCTTTTTCTAAACCTAATATCCCCAAAATCCAATTAGAAAAACCTGTGCTAAATAGACTAGTCAAAATGAGTGAAGACGAGTTTTCAAGGTTTATGCAAAGTCCACTAAGGTCTCCACCTGGAAACAAAATAAAATTAAGTCCATCAAGAAAAAGGACTTACAAATTAGATGCGGCAAGTCTTTTGGTGAGTAGGATCAAAGAGTTTCTAAAAAAAAAACTAAGAATTTGGAGAGAAATCACTGAGAAAATTAAAAGAAATGATGGAGAAGCATATAAAAGAGAATTCGTTTTTAAAGTTAGCTTGGGCAAAAGAGCTGAAAAAATAAGGTATGTTAGTAGAGAAAGAATATCTGATGATGAAATACAGATTTCAAAAAATCCTATAGAAATACCATTAAAAGCTCAAACAAGTCGTATGTCACCAAAATCCCCTGGGCTTATTGATTTTAATAAAAATAGAATTAGAGGTGGAAGTCGAGGATATGAACAAAGACCACCTATTGTTGAAGTTATAGCTGAAGACTCAGTTATTAAAACGAAAGTTTATAAAGTTGTTTCTGAGAAAAATAAACTAGNAAGACTCAGTTATTAAAACGAAAGTTTATAAAGTTGTTTCTGAGAAAAATAAACTAGTTTCAGCAAGGCCAGCATCAACTTATTTAAGAGGAAATTGTGAGAAAAATGAAGTTAAGAGACCAGGAAAGAAAAACTTTACTAAAATGTTTCTGGTTTTAAGTAAACTCATACACAAAACCACCCGTTCAACTCATCATAATCTAATCTCATATTCTAAACTCTCAAACTTTTACTCCTTACTCCAATACAAACTATCAAACCTTTTCAAACTTACAACTTCTTCTATTCTCATCTCATACACTTACAATAAAATCCTAGAAGCAACAAACAAAATTCATGAAATCTTCAACAACAAAATTGCAGAAATTTTCTACTTCATGAAATTCCGTTGTGTTATCGAAAGTGGGCTTTTTGAAGACTCTAGCATAGGAGACTCAAGCAAAGATGACCTTAGAGAATGTTTAGAAACCCTTAAAAAACAACCCAAAAGCTTTGATTCTCAAAAAAAAACCTCACAAAAGTCTATAACCTATCTTGTCACAGCCCCATCTTTTTTCAATCTCCTTATGTCAGTAGAGCAAAAAGTCCGCTATAGATATTTTAAGCATTTCTGTAATTTGGTAGTAAAAACTTACACCCAGGTATTACAGGGTTTAGGGATATTTTCTAAATTCTACAAAAGCGCAATGATTTTATCTTTAAGATCTATAAAAACACAAGCGAGAACAAGAAAAGTTCATATTAAAACTATAAAAAACATGTGCAAAAACTTAGAAAAAGATGCGAAATTCAGAGTTTCATCAGCTTGGAACCATTGGAAAATATTTGCCCATGAGGATTTTGATACGCATAAACTAATATTGAAAGGTGAGTCTTTGTATCTAGCTTTTGGGTGTATTTTTCAGAATAGGACTAGAGAGTTTTTTCTTATCTACGCCAGGACTAAATATCGTAAATTTGCAATGAAACCTAAAACCCAATATAATATTATAAAAGGGGTGCAAAGACTTGGGAAATCAATCAAAAGACTACAAAGAAAAACGTTAAATATCTGGTCTTTAGTCCCATCAAAAACTAAAATCTCAAAAAATTATAACCTCAAAGCGCTTATAAGCATTTATACAAAATCCATTAGGATTCACTTTCTTCAATGGCGTCAAAAATCATTTATTCTCAGATTCTACAAGCAAAACGCTATGAAAACCTTCCAAAAAACCCTCAAAAACTACCTTAAAGCCTATTTTCACATATGGCAAAAGAGTTTCCTTTAAAAATCTTCTAATTTATATTAAAAAATAACTAATTCTTATATTTTTCTAAGTAAATCTGCGGAAAACCAACCCGGCCTTTAAGTTCTCCATACCTTTTATGGAATTCATTGATTTCCTTCATACACTCTTTAATTTCTTTATTAGAAAAAACCTCGTTAGGGTTTTTTCCTGTACCAAAGCCTAAATCCCTATAAAATCCTTGTTTTTTACCATTTTCATATGGAGAAAACCCTGTTGAGCTCTTACACCCTGGTACCCTTGCTGATTTTGGTAATACTGACCTTCCTGTTTCTAATATCCCAGCTCCTAAAAGTCCATAAGATTCAATATAATCCTCAGCAAAACCTTTTTTCGCATTTTTCGGTATAGCCAAAGTTTCAATTCTTTCAGTTGTACTATGTCTATACATATGAGGCATAACTCTAAACTTCACAAGTCCTGTTTTTTTCTGCAACTCTTCAGTGTTTTGCTTTCTTTTAGCATATGATGTTAAAATATCATTACGGAAATCACAAAGCCATTGTTGTTTTTTATCTTCCATATATGCTTCATTTTCAAGTTTTTGTGACATACGTTTTAATGCGGCTTGATCGTTTTTTATTATTGTATCTGTGACTACAAGCTTTAAACGACTATCGGGAAGACTGAAGAAATTTTGCTCGAAACTTGCAGCTTTGTCGCAAAGTGGCTTGCTTCCTGGGTCTTTGAATGAAAAACAAAAGGACTTTTTTGATGAGTTTAATTCAGTTGTTGAGTAGTTTTTTGTGAATTTGGAGATTAGTGTGGAAGGTGGATCGTGGATTGCTCGACTAGATTTTAGAGATAGGGCTTTGGGTATCGTTTGACTATTTTCTGTCATTTTTGTGATAAATTATTATTGAAATTTCTGAGGATTTTAATGTGTTTGAGATTTTAGATTTGGGTTGGGCTGATTAGTGGGTGTTTGGTATGAAGATGGTTTTGATGTGTGGATTTGATAGATTTTAATGAGGAGTTTGAGGATTTTTTTGAAGGTTGACTGTGATTTTGTTGATTTTTGGAATTTTATTTGAGGGGTTTTGTATGAAAGGGGGTTGAAAAATCATGATGGAGATGATGGAGGATGGATTTTGTATGGGTTAGGGTTAAAGAGAGATAAATTGGTTTAAAGATGTTTATTTCTGATTTTGTTATATTTGATGCACCAACAAGAATTTTGGTTTTTGATATTTTTGATGCAATCCAATATTTTTTTAAAAATTATAAGAAGTTTTATTATATAAATCATACAAATTTAAAGTAGTGAAAATAGATTTGCATAATAATCATATTATTATTAATGAATTTTTATAGTAAATGCCTAAAGTATTAATTAACTAATATCTTAAGCCATATTGTATTCTACCTATATTTCNATATCTTAAGCCATATTGTATTCTACCTATATTTCATTATAAATTTATGATAGAAAAACATGTATTATTGTTAGTAATAAAAGTATGACTAACATAATTCTTTTATAAACTCTACAATTATATGCATTTTGAAACTAAGTATGATAATTATAATAAAAATTAAATCAAATCAAGAAACAGTTGGCTGAAAAGCCGCATATAAGCTATTAGTAAGTTTAAACATAAAACTATAGTATAACTTCCTTTTTAATATATGGTGATGCTTCAAATCTTTTCATATTCAAGACCGAGTTAGGAAAACAGTTATTTAATATCAAAACTCTTACAATTATATAAACTACCTTAATAAAAAGCTTAAATATCATCAATCTAATTTGACTTTTTAATATAATAAAAAGACTACTATGTACCTAAAAATTTTCGTTTAAAATACCTAATCTAAATGTATGAGAAAGTACAAATCACTATAAGAAATAACCTTAAAAATGATAGAGCATCAAATAAATAAAAAAAACTTATAATTTTCATATTTTCCATACTTAAACTAACAAAAATCAACTATATAATCAACCCAAACCTAATCTTCCTAACATCCCTAAATTCCATAATTCCCGCAAATTTCTTATCATTCTCAACTTTAACCCCTACCGAAAAAAAAAACCATAAACCCTATATTTTCCAAACCCCAATCCAAAATCTATCTTAAAATCCTTTATTCCAAAATCTTTCTCTTATTTTCTCAAAACCCATACCTTAATAAAATCAAAACAACACCCAAGATTCATAAACCCATACAAAACCTATGAAAATCCAAATTTTATGCATAAGGGATAAATACTTCATGATATTGTAATAGAAATTTTCCCTAATAAAAGCTTTTCTTCCATCTAAACCCTTTCATTCAAATTCCCCATTTCTAAATCCTTAACCCTGCCATTATCAAATACTTCTTCCTTTCTATCCAAAACTTCAATATAACTTTAATTTCCCTTTACCTTTCCAACATTCCCTTCCTTTATTTTCCTTTCACACACTTCTTACATAAAAACAAGGCATAAAATTCCCTTAATCAAAACTAAATCCAAACTCTTATATAATCCTATATAAAAATCCTAAAAAATCCATTTCTTCAACTCAATCGATAGTTTTTATTCCTTTTCTAATCGCATAAAGTAGGATAAAAAAAGGACTTTTTAAGCCAATAAAGCTCATAAATCCTAAAAAATAAGCTTTTTCACAAATATTTTATAATATATTATTCAAGAAGTTTATATGAAAATACCAAGATCCAACTAGGAAATTGTTATCCAAATTTCTTTTGGTTATAAGTCTACTAAGTAAAATAAATGTCAAAAATAGATGGAGATTGTAAGAGATCTGACAAATCTAGGTTTCCTGAAAGATTTATCATTCCTTCTAGTGTTGTTTCAAGGATCGGCTCTCCAGAAAATAATTTTGTTGAAATTCCTAACAGTGAGAACTTCCAGTTTAGTTTTGTCGAAACTAAAACTGAGATTGAGTCTACGCAAAACATCCCTCAAACCCCTTCTTCTGAGAACTTGAATCTTTCTCAGGCAATTATCCTTAAAGAACTTGAGTCTTTGCGGGTACAGGTAAAAATGATTAATAAAAAACTTGACTATAACCTAACTGTGCTAAAAGAAAAGCAAGAAAAGCATAATATGCTGTCAAGGATAGTAAATTCAAAAAACGATACATTGAAAGTTGATAAAAGTATGTATGAAGAAGTAAATTGTTCCTGTTCAAAGGAATGTATTTTATTCTAAGTGTTATGATTAGTATTTTTTTTATTTACTTAAAGATATAAAAAGATATGATTATCTTGATTATAAAAATTGTCATAGTTTTAACACAATCAAGATAGACTATGCGTCTTTTAATATATACTCATAACATATTTAAATTATATACTCATAACATATTTAAGTTTTATAGTTTTTTGATAGGTATTATATTACAGCATTTTTTTTGAAGTAAATGGAAAGATGTTTACTAAAAAGACCCAGTTTTATTAAGAAGTTTTTAAGTTGATATATAGAATAATCTTAATATCATTGTTTAAAATTTACTAATTTTTTTTTTTTGATAAGGAAGTAGAAATTTATTGTTAAAGTGTTAGAGAAGAGGTTGGGAAAGAAACTTGGGTATTAGGTGGAGATGATTAATTGGTTTATTAAATATAAAACTTTTTCAAAGGATTTTTGGATTTTAAGCTTGAGTTTTTTAGGTTGTTGTCAAGATTTTATATTTAGGATGGGATTAAAAGGATTTTTATTATTTGGAACTTTGAAGCTGGGAAATTAAGATTTATATTTTGTAGTAAATGGGAAATAATATGCTTTTAGAAAGTTATAGAAATTTAGAAGGCTTTGATTGTGTATTTTTTAAAGTAAGTTTTATTTGGGAAAGATTTGATAGTTTTCTAAGATAAGTAATGAGAATTTAGGTTATTTGATAGAACTTTTTATAAAATTTGATTATTTTGAAAAGGTATAAATATATAAGAAAAAAGAATAATTTATGATGGGTTTGATTAGAGATATAAGAAAAAAAATATGAACTCAGGTATATACAATAGTTGTAATGATTTTTTGCTAAGATTTGCTTTATAATTATAAGATTTTGTGTTAAATACTATTGTATATTTTCATGATTAGAATATTATATTGAAATATTTGGTAATGTTATTATAATTTAGCTAAATTTATTAAGTTTATTAGCGTAATATTTTGGGTTAGAAGTAGAAACTAAAAAAATTATGCTCTGTTTAAGATACTATAAAGAAATCCAGCATTTAGTTATATAATATAAATTATACATTTCATAGATAGAAAATATACAAAATTATGAAACTGCTATAAAAATAACCGATAAAAAAAGAATAAACATAAAGAGGATAATGATAATAAAGAAATTAAAGATTGGGCTCATTATACTACCAAATCCAAAACCCCAAAAAATTATCATATCAACACAAGTGATATAAGTTTCACCCACTTACCATACACATAATCATAAAACATCAACAAAAAACTCACTTATCTTCAACTAATACTCAAATAATATAATATATATGAATTTTCTAAATCTATAAACCCAATAATTTAGCATAAAAAAACCCTATCCCACAAAATTTATTAATAATCATAGCCCATACAAAATAAATCTTAACTTCAATACAAAAAAAATCTATAAATCATAACTTCTTAAACCCTTATCAACTAAACAAAACACATCTTATCCTCTTATCAAAATCCTTCTATCAATAAAAACATCCATTTTGCAAAAAGTAAAAAAAAATTATACTATCTCAATAGTAAATGGCATATAAATGAACCTAAAACTAGAAATCTTACTATTAATAGTCGGTGGAATTCTTAGAATCATAGGTGTTGGGGTCAATATTTGGTACTTCATAACACAAAAGTTTACAAGTACCTTAATCATGCAGCTTTGTGGAGCATTTCTAATCGCCCCATCTGCTGTGTTTTTTATCCTAACAATTGGATTATCTTTACTAGACTGTTGTAAAAGAAACTTTAATAAAGTCCTTTTCAAACTTGGACTTGGACTTATGATAACATTTGGAGGTCCTCTCGGAATTCCTTTATTTGTATATGCAGGAATACTTACTTATTCTGAAAGCAATACAGGGGATTTCTATATTATTGAAGCTATTTCAAGAGGTACAAGTTTGGTTGAAGCAGTTTTTGAGTCTTTACCACAGATTGTTATTCAATTTTATAACAATACTCAATTGCAGACTTGGAAAGCTTTACAAATATCTTCAATATCGATTTCTGTGTTAGGAATTGCCTATACGGGATATAAACTTTGTAATGCACTTGATAAGATGCAATATTATGAACAAGCTACAGCGAAAATCACCCCAGAGATATCGGATTCGAAAACTTTGAGTGAAAGGAAAATTGAGACTGATATGCAGGTTTGCGATATTAGTGAGGTTTGAATTAACTTATGATAGATGATTAGAATATTATGAGGAAAGTAAATTCAATGATTTTTATAGGAATTGCTTATGTGTATTTAAAGGTTTAGGATGAAAGATTTATTATGAGATAATTGTGTTTGGAAGAAGCTTTTTAGAAATATTTTATATGGGAAAATCATTAGAAGTTCTGATTGGAGAGAGATAATGAATGTAGTTTAAATGGAATAGATAGTATATTATGTTTGATTATAGCTTATATTATGGTGTATAATTTATACAGATTTAATGAGATTAGGGAAAATATATATAGTGTAAGTATTAGTGTAAAAATCGGTAGGAAATCAAATCCTTTTTGTCGATTTAGATATAAAATACTGCATTTTATATTATAAATACTTCATATAATTCGTATAAGGTATTATAAAATTACTTGATCGATAAAATGATATGGACTTTATTTACTTACAGAATTTTCTTCATTATATTAACTAATCATACCAATAAAGCTTCTCCAATCAAAAAAAACTCTTTCTAAAATATATTATTTTTTGTATTAATACCCAATGAAATATCATTTTCCCATTTAATCAATCTCCTATCTTTAATCTCTATAAGCTTCACAACTCACTTTTGTATTAAAAACTCTATTCATCAATCAATTCTCTTAAACTTCAAAATCCCATAACTTAGCCAGCCTATAATATTTAATGTCAAAACTTGATGACAATAAAACTCTACGAAGATCCGAGACCAAAAAATACCGAACAAGGTTTTTAACCGAATTAGAACAGTTAAAAAGGCATCCTCTTTACCAAAGCGCATTAGATGAAGTTATATCTTCAGAATATAAAAGCGCTATAGCAAACTTAGAAGTGGATTTCAATGTAGAATTCTCAACTTACTTTGGGGAAAAAGTAGCAGTAGTAGGTGGACATGATGCTTTAGGTAATTGGGACCCTTTGAAATCTGTAGAAATGTATTGGACAGAAGGAAATATCTGGAAATGCACAGTAAATTTTGAAATGTGCAATTCAGATATCCCATACAAATACATATGCATAAACTCAGAAAGTGTGCTATGGGAAGAGGGTTTAAACAAATTTATTAACACAGACCATGGGGAAATCAGAGGAACAAAGTTGAAAATTAGTATTGAAGATAGATGGAGTCGCTAATATACTCGATAAATGCTTTTAAATAGTATTTAATTTTGGCTTTGATAATAGTTAATTTTTATTATTGTTGATACTTGATTTTTTTATGGGTTTTTTTTTGGGTTAGATTGATTTTTCTAGATAAATTTGTAGGTATTTTCATTTTTTTTTAGGATGTTTTTGGGTTTAGCGCTGATGATTCGGTTTTTGAGTTGGATTTTGGGGTTTTTTTATTTTTGAGGGTTTTTTAGATGTTTATATTGGAGATGAAAGGGATGTTTAGTAGTTGGAAATAAAATAAGCGGATTGGTAGGAATTATAATGAAAATAAGTGTGATTGGTAAGAAAATTTTATGATAAAATTGTGGGTTTTTTTTGATATTTTGTAGGAAATTGCTAGTATTTTTTGTATGAAGGTCTTATGATGATTAAAATGATTGGATTTTTAGATAGGCTACAAGACAAGATGCATATTTTTATATAGAAACAATGTAGTTTAATTAGTTCGCATATCTAAACAGAAATATTGCATAAAAAGATCATAACTGACTAAAAGGTATAAAAATATTATAGATGATATTTAGTATTTATAAAATAAATACAGTCTTTGTTATAATTCCTAATATAATTAAAATACTATTTTTGCTTTTGCTCTAAAAAATTATCTTTAAGTGTTTTTACTTTAAAATCATATAATTAGATCCACTCCTTTATAATCCATACCATTTTTTATTATCAACAATTTAAGATTCACACAAAATATTTCGTTTCAATATATTCATGTTTTATTGCTTTAAAATATCATAAAACCAACTTATTCTATATAAAAATAAAAACTAAAACTACTGAATATCATATCTACTTTAATATCAAAATAAAAAAAACTCATCATCTCACCCACATACCAAAGGCTAAACTCCTACTTATCCACACAACAAAACTTATCAGGACCTTCAAATTCCCATCACCATAAAAAATCCTCAAAAATACCTACCTCCTCTTTTTACATCCTTCCCAACTTAATACCTTTATAATTCCTCATTTCCTACAAAAAAATCTTTCTAAAACCCTCCTCTCCTCATAAAAACTATAAAATTCTATTTCCCTCATATAATCTCATATAAAACTCGGATAATTATGAGTTAATGGATACACAATACTCATAACGTTAATAATTATGTCTGAAATAAATAAAACAGAGTATCCTCCAGCTTATGATCCTGAAATAACATCAACAGCTCCTCCTTTACGTAATGAGTATAGAAATGAAAACCAGCCTTATTATGGCTATCAAGAAGAGTCTGTTGGGACTGTTCCAAGACAATTTTATTGTCCTAACTGTAATAGATTTAACTGGAGCAAAGTTTCAAATAAACCTGGACTTTTTACTTGGCTTTTATGCACTTATTTATGCTTGATAGGCTGCTGGCTGTGTTGTTATTTACCTTTTTGTGTCAAAAAGTGCCAAGATACTGTTCATACATGTGCAGCCTGTGATGAGAATCTTGCCATTGTCACGCCTATATAATTGTTAGTTAAATCAAATGGTTCATATAAAAGGTTTTTTTAGTATAAAGTCAGTTTTTTTTATGTGTGAATTTTTGATCTTTGATAATTGCATATACTACCTATAAAATCCTACTTCTGCAGATCAAAACTTTTTTTAAAATCTCTTATAATAGTTTTCCTATACATAAACCTTCTAAAATCTCACATTGTATATTTTATATCTAATTTCTATTAAATATCTAACTACCTTGAACCCTCTTATCAAAAGCTTTCTTCAATTCATTTAAAGTATAGCTATACAAATAAGGTAAATCCTGCACATTTTTATCACTAGCATTAGCCAAAGCTTTTCTAGCTTCAATAATCATGTTAATAGGTAAAACTTCTTCAATCTTAGGTTTGTTTACAATAGCAATCGAACTTAACGAAGTGTTTTTTGAAAGCCTTCCACTAGCATTTGGCCTAGGAATCGCCGGCTTCTGAAAATCAAAAGAAAGCTTAGGCCAAGCTGATGGGGATTCTTCTTCAACAATCTGAGGATTTTGTTCATTCCTCAAAGCAAATGAGCTTTCAAGTTTTTTTCTAAACTCAGCAATTCTATCAATAGACGATCCTGAGATTTTAGTATTAGTTTTACTAGCCAGTTTCAGTTCTGTATATTTTTCTTTAAGGTTTTTATAGTAATTTAGATCTGAATCTTTAGCTGGGGACAGTTTTAAATCCATGGACTTTTTAGCTTGGACTAAAGAGTATTTAGGGTATAAACTTTTTAGCTTGGACTAAAGAGTATTTAGGGTATATAAAAGGACTGTTCATTATATGATTATATAGTTTTTTTAAAATCTTTAGGGATAATGCATTACGATTACTACATGAGAAGCATTATGGTCATCAAGAGATGTGGACTCTGGATTTGTAAAAGCTTCATATGAGGATTGACAAGCTTCACATAGGTCGAAATCTAGACAATGAGCACATTTATAGCGGGTTCCGATTACTGAACCATAGCATGAGTCTTCAGATTTGGAATTGTCACAGGTTATGCCGAGATGGATACAATTTTCTGGATCCTCATCATAGATACAGTTCATTTTCAGTTGGCTTGGTCCTACACGGATTTCGTCTAGTTTTGATGAGAACTTTGTGATTTTGTAAACATAATGAGGATGAGGAAGCTTAGCACTTCCACTTCCAGACCTTGGAGTTTTTTCACATTCTTCACAATGGTAATGTTTCGGCATGCAATACAGACATAAATACTGTGTCCTGTTACTTTTAAGTTTCTTCCCACACAACCCGCACTTTTCTCCTCTTTTAATTTCTAGAGTCTCTTCAAAATCCACTTCAATCTCCAAGTCAAAAACATAATTCATTAGCTCATTTTTCATATTCTCAAACTCTTCAGTATATTTTTTCAACAATTCCCCTGAGATTTTCCCCACAATCTTCGTCCAATTCTTGTCTCTGCTATGAATATTCTGACATTTTACCCTAAACTCAAGCCCAGAAATCCCTTTATGATCCCTAGCGAATTCTTCATATACTTTTATTATATGTTTAGTATTTATATCAAATACTTCAGGGCTGACAATTGACCCAGTCAAATAATTGAGATTTTTTCCTATGAAAAATTGAGGGTTTTTTATAAAGTCCTCAAGATCTTGAGTAATAATTCTTGTCAAAGGTTCAAATTCTGATAAAATAAGCCCACAATGTATATAAAAGCATATAGGAAGTGAAGTTTCTCCACATAAAGATAAGCATTCAGGAGGATTAGACTCATTACCAGCCCAATAAAAAGATAGGTTTTCTAATGAGCACTCATTTCTTATATTAGAAATAACCTCAGGGTCTTTATCAAAGGCTATGATTGAGATTTTAACTTTTTTTTTAAGGCTTGGGTACTGGCGGTATAGGGCGTTTATTGATGGTAATAAGGATTTTGAATGTGGATCAACTAGGTTTATGAACATTAAAAGGTAAATTCTAGAGCTTTCTTGAGGAAATTTCAGGTATTTCAAATACCTTGAGTTTATAGAAAACACTGGAAGGCTTGGCATTGGGCTATCTGCAGTTAAGCAAATTTTGAATATTGCTTGGATGTTTTGATCATGAAGGTTTAGTGAGTCTAGACGACGAAAGTCTTCTTTTGGTCCTTTTAAGTGAAGTTTTTGATAGCTTCTGTTTGCGTCTGAAGAGTTTATAAGCTTTTCAGACTCAATTATATAGCTTGTTGGATGACATTTTCTGTCGTGACAATCTTCGAAAAGCTTGATTATTTCTTCCCTACTTTGATTAGACATTTTTATTGATTTGGCCTTTAAGTTTATTTAGTGATGAATTTTGGCTTATTAGTTTTGGCTTTAAAATATTTATGGGTTTAGATAGTTGGATTATTTGTTTAGATGTTGGGTTTATAGGTTTAGTGATTTTAGGTTGTATGAAAGGGTTTATAAGGATTTATGAGGATTGGGTTTAAGATAAGATTTTATATGGAAAATACTTTTTGATTATGAGAAGAGAAATTTTTTATTTAGATTAGAAATAATTGAAGTAGATGGGTTATTGGATGTTAGATGGGTTTATAAATTGTTAGGAGATTTTTTGTGTGTTTGATTATCAGTTTTTTATGTTTTTAGGGTTTTTATATGATGATAAATACTGGGGACTGTCTTGGTGACTGGTCTGGTTATTATTTAAAGAAGGAGTTGTTTATTTGAATTTATGATTATAGATTAAAATATTATTAAGATAAGATTATACGAACTCATAACGGCTAAGGTTTAAGCAAGGTAGTATAACTTATTTATAGCATTTTAAGATAAACATGAATATTTGCTTGGAATAAAGGTTTTAATATTTAATTAAAAAGTTTAGGGTTTACTATTCATAGAGACTAGAATTAAATGTTCAACCTGCTATGAAACCATAAGAACTTCAAAACATGCCTAAAGTAAGCTGAATTCTTCAAGAAAAATAAGGTGAACACAAGACTTGTCTCCATCATCTTGACGCTAAAGAAAAGAAACAGTAAAGACCTCCTTAGCCAAGTAAAGAGTCACATAACCAGCGATAACGAGTAATTTAATATACCGAATCTGCCTAAAGAAAGAGATCGTAGGACAAACAAACCTCGATCAGACAAGGTTTAAATCATGCCACCTTAACTACCATCTACTTTAAACTTTAAACTTCATAGAGAAAAGATTAACTTATAGTAATATGAATTTACTTAAAAAATGAGACTATTTTGAGGCTAAATATTATATAAAATAAAATAGAAATTATGTAAAATTATATTGACTATAAATGCTTTAAAGTTTAAAGCTATTCATAGGTCGCTATTAAAAAAAATGTTTCACTATAATAAATCATTAGAAATCTTCCACAATTTAATAATCAAACCCATTTCACAACACAAATTTTAAAAAACCCTCATCCTACTTATTAAATTTTCGCATATTTAACCTTAAAAATCTTCCACAATTTAATAATCAAACCCATTTCACAACACAAATTTTAAAAAACCCTCATCCTACTTATTAAATTTTCGCATATTTAACCTTATATGCAAACTACAAAAAAATTATGGTATAAATTCAAACCTTGATTCAATAAGAAGAAATTCAGACTAAAGCCAACAAATTTTATGAGAAAGGTAAGAGTTTATTATTATAAGAATATTTATAATTAAGTTACTAGAATATAAATAAAGATTTTCAATACGAAAAATGTAGTTTTAAGTTTTTATATATAGTAAAGATTTTGTACAGCATCCTAGAGGGTATAAAGAGTATTTAAGAAAAGGTAAAGAGGAGAAGAACTATGGTAGGATTTGAACTCTATGCTTTCAAAGCATGGTCTTAGCACAATTTTAAGGAAAAATTCCTATTGTTAGTATTATTGCGGATATTTTGATTGATGTATAGACTGATTATGCATTATTTAAGATGGTATGCATTATTTAAGATTAATTTTGGAGAACTTGAGTTAGCTATGGAATATATTTCCCTATTATAAAATACACAAAATTACCTGATTCCTTATAGCATCACTTGAAAAAGTATTTATTTATAAAAATCATCATAAAACTAAGCAAAATACAAATACACATCTATAAACAACTGAATCAATAAAAAATCCAAAATCATAAAATCATAGCACAGCGCTTTTTAATTTCTTAAATTTTCATACAAAAATCTAGAATCATCCAAACCTTTATAGCTATGCAAAACCTAGCAGAAAATTTTTCAGTTCTACTCCTTCAAGCAAAATTAAAAAATCAGCATCTACAATACAGAAGACTAAAACCCAGCTCTTCAGTATCCTACAAACTAATCATATTAGAAGAAAAAAAATATTATCATAGATTCCAAAACCTATGAAAATATTATCCCTAATCTAAATAAAATCAGAAAATATATGATGGTATTATAGAAAAAAATTATAAACTTTATAAAAACAACTAGTTCAAAATACAAATACCCAAGATTATATGCAACAAGCTATGAGTAAGTTTAAAAGTTTAAGTTAAATTCAAAAAAAGTTTCATTGGTTAGAGTCTTTCTACATTTTTGGTTATATATTTTTTTTCACGTAATTGTATTGCAACTAGCCCTACAGATTATAATTTTCATGCCAAATTTAATTTAGTCATAATTTTTAGAAGGTAATTATTAAGTTATTAAACTAAATAGTTTGATGTTAATAGTCAAAGGATAATATTAAAGTTATATCCTTTAAAAGTTTAATCAAGTTGTACTTATTATTAAGTATTTTACTTGCGTCAGTATATAGATGGATAAACTTTATAGATAATAAGATTTTTTACCTCTTAAAGTAGGATAATCTTTTTGAAAGCCTAGCTTAGAAATACCAAGCATAATTTTTTAATATCTTTAGCTTATTTGAATTTACTTTATTGAAATCATATGGGATTAATTTTATTTTCAAAGCATTAAACTTAAAAATAATAATAATTTTTTGATTCCGTGCTTTTTATCAAAATTAATCTAAATAAAAATTATTAAAGAGATGTTGATTGTTGCAAATATTTTTCCCCTGAAATTTTTGGACATAGAATTGTTTGCAAGATTACTAAATTTTGATAATTGTGAGTTTTTGTAAGGCTGGCAATTAATTTTTTTTATTTTATAAGCAAGTGATCTAGATAAACATTTTTGTTGACTTAATGGCATTTAATGTGTTAATTTATAAGATTTCATTTCTGATATAAGATTTTCTTAAGGTTATAAACTTTAGTTTAAGACGATAAAATAAGTATTTATACTTAAATCTTTAAATAAATAAAATTTAGCTGGAAAAATATCTTTTTATAGTCTTTTAGGTAACAATATTTTGTTAATGAAAAATCATTCTTTTGAAGCTTAATTATATATAAAGCTGTAGAGGTATAAGAAAATTAATCTATTTGTAGTAAAGATACTAAATAAAATGCTCGAATTTTTAAACACTTATTAACAATTTCCAATTTTAGCCTTATGTAATTCTTAAATGATGTTGTGGAGGTTTAATTAAATGTATAGAAAAAACTTAAATAAAACCTTCGTATCACAATAATTATAACCTTATCTTACAATTTCCCAATATATTTCATAACCTTTATAATCCAAACGGCAACAAAATCTAGATCTTGATAACAAAAGCTAAAAATATTTTGTTTTTACTAACTAATATCAATCAGCTAAAGTCAAACTTAAGCATGCAATTTGAATACCAAAAAACAATTATCAATAAGCCTAATTCTAAATTTCGATATATCACTAATCTCTTAACTTAAATCCTCTATCTTAACTTTTAATTCCCACAAAAACCCACAAAAAATATATATTTAATAATATATATTGATTAAATGGTATTTACCATTTATTTGTATCCATATCTATCTATTATAAAAATTAAATGGATAGATTGGATTTACCCTGCAAACGCCAAGCCTCATTCTCTCTTGACCAAGGGCCAAAATTTTCTAGACCATCAATCTTCTTACTTACAGGTTTAAAGAAAACCCTTAACTCTTATGATCCAAGTTCACTTCTTCCAATAAACTTCCAAATCCCAAATCTATTTACTAAAAGCCAAAAGATTGTGTTTTTATCAAAACCCCCAGAAGATATAAAAGGATGTTCTTATATATGTACAGAATTTTCCCAAAGCCAAAAAATTCCTTTAGAAGATATTTTTAAACTTCTAGAAAAAACTTCAGATAATATGGAAATTTATTCTACACAAATAGAATGTAATCTGATAATAGAGTCATCTCAAAAGATACTTTTGAGGAATTCTAAGATTATGGCCCATAGAATTATAGAGTACCTGTATCCATATTTAATAAAAGCTTTTGAAATATTAAGTTATAATAGATTAACAAGTGAGGTTCATATTGAGGATAAGCCGAAAAAAGTTAAAGCCTTGATGATATTTTATTATGTCAGGTTTTTGCTACTTGAGGTAGCTTATGAGAAAAAAAGACGCTATTTCGACTTTTTTATCTGTTCGGCTTTTAGTGAACTAAGGAACATTATAAATAAAATTGATTGTTTAGATAGCTCACTCCGAGCTCTGTCTCTTGAAAACTGGGTCAAATACTTTGCAGCAAAAGTCCCAACCGACCTTCAAAAGTCCATAATTGACTTTAGTTCTGGTCTTACAAGTTGTTCAATAATTAACCGTCTTAATGTATTAATTTCTATAAACAGTAGGTTTATTGAAAAAGTCCTTATGAAACCAATCATCAGAAGTTTTTTTGACTCAGATCTTAATGATATGTTATATCCAAGTTTTATCAAAGAAGTTATAAGAAATATTTCTTGTTTTAAAGTAAGGACATGCTTGAGTTATACTGGATTTACTAGAAGAATCTATATTTCTGCTATTGATTTATATGAATTTGATAAAGCTGATGATTGTTTGTGTATGGCTTATATTTTAATGACAATTTTATATGAAATGCCCAGTTTTTATGATAAATACAATTTGAAAACAGATAAAGAATGGCTTGAAAACTTTGTTATAAAAGATGATTATAAGAGTAAAAGTTTTGAGATTGAGGATAAGCTTTTTGGTGAAAGGGTTTTTGTTATAGGGAAAAAAGCAGCTGAGTTTCTTAATAAGGAAGACAATTGGGATTTAGATTCTGAGACATTTAAAAAGATGCTAAAAAAAGAGATATTTAGTGTGGAAAATACTGGAAAGGGCAAAATTAGAAGAAGAAGATAAATTATATTATAATAATTTATTAGAAAATTGTAGGAAATTTTATAATGGGAAGCTGTTAGGAAGATAAAGATAGTTTTTTTTTTTTAATTTAGGGATTTTTGTGGAAAGAGTTTGGTTTTTTTAGAATTTGAGGAATTGTATGAGATTTTATATTTAGTCAAGCTATATAAATTATCAATGTATGAGATTTTATATTTAGTCAAGCTATATAAATTATCACAGATAAAAAAATAATCTTGAAAGCTTATACTGAAATCAATATAAAAATTGAAAATTTCCTTATTTTGGAAAGTAAATTTTGTTTTAATAAAAATCAGCAAAGCTAAGTAAAATCTTAAAATTGAAATACTGTCAATAAAAGTTTTATTAAAAGTAAAATTCAATAGCTTAAGTAACTATAACTATAATAAAAAATAAAGTTTTTCTTCCAATCAAAAGTATCTAACAAATATTACACTTTCTATAAGATAATAAGTTTTATTATAAATAAAGTTTCTAAAAATATCTTTAAAGATATTTGATGAGCAAAGGGTAATGGGTAAAAAAATAACTATAGACTCTTTTTATTAGTTTTCATTGCAATATTGAATATCCTTATTATATGTTAGAATATGATTTATTAAGATTATACAAAATTTGAATATAATTAGCCCAATACAAATTATTTACATTTTAAGAGATTTTGCATTTATTATCAAATAAAAAAACATTCATTCATTAGTTCGACAATTAGAAAATATTTTTTTTCAGTTGAAATTTTAAAGACATGAAAAATAGAAAAGGATTATTATGAGATTTTTGATAGGCTTATATGTTGTGTAAGATAATTAGTTTATTCATCTAAAAATATATAATAATCCCTATCTAAGCATTTACAATAATTACTAAACTATCTCTTAAATAATAATAAAACTCAATCCCTATAGACCTTTTTATCTAAAGCATTCATACCATCTTAAAAATTCGATTTCCAAATCTAAAATTCTTCCTCTAAAACCTTTATTCTATTATCTTCAGCAAAAAATATTTTTTACATCAATATAAAAACCTATTCTCAATTTTACAATTAAAATATGCAAAATTTGTTGAAATAATATATATGTTATCATATTTAGCGCTTTTATTATATCATGCAAGTAGCTCTGTTTCATTAGTAAAAAAGGTGAATTTAGAAGTTGGGTCTAATTGTGGTAGTGCAGCCATTTATCAAGTAACAAGTTTTGTAGTAACTCCATGGCCTATTGATCCAAATGAGGTAGGGGAAATTATTATGACAGGAATTTTTCATCAAGCAGTTCATGTAGATGATATTTTTTATGCTACAACTTATAATAGTCAATCAACTACTGCATTGACAATTGCTGTTCAGGAAAGTTTTGCAGTTAACGCAACAAAAACATTTGAGTTTACTTCTCAATTTTCAAATGAAGCAGGAAGCTATGTTGGTAAAGTACAACTATTAACATCGCAATTAATATCTTGTTGGCAATTTGAATATACTTTAGATTAGTTATATTAGTAATAAGAATACAATAAAAATCATTTCTCTTAAATTCTTATTTTTTGCTATAAGAATTTTTTCATCCTAACAACTCATGTAAGATTTTATGCTACTTAGATTATAAGTACTTTTTTAGTTTTTCTTTATTTTATCTCTTACAAGTTCCTATTTAAATTTTCAGTACTCTTATATTCGAAGACAAATCAACAGTCAACTCAAAATGTTTGTAGAAAGGTGGCTTACTAATATTAATTATATTTATAGAGTTTAAATAGATTAAACAAAGGCAAATTTTAATTAATAATAGCATTTATGAAATTGATATGATCTCTAGCCTCCAACTCTGGATTAATCGTCAAATGAATGCGATTGAAATATTTTTGTAAAATAGATTTATTCAATAAATTGTATATAGAACTACAATATTTTCACCTTTTAGTAAAGGAAATAAGTTTATGTGTCTTAATATATATGATACTTTATTCTATTGATTTTTTTTTATCATGTATTTTTTTATATATAGATTTTATTTCGTACTGAGCCTGATAATTATGTCAACAGCATCCAGATTAATGGAGATTTTTATATCAGTTGTTAGCATTATTCTTATATTGTTTATTAGTTAATAAGGTTGTTAGAAAAGTGAAATTAAACTCTTTTTAAGGGTTGAATCAATTTTGATTGGAAAAAATATATTGAATTAAGTTTGTTACTGAAAATTATTCAATAAATATTGGAATCACTTTTTAAATGCAAGCATAAGATTTGGGATAATTTATCTGAATCTGAAGATTTAGAAGGGTAAATTAATCATCAAAAATCTATAATGAAATCAATATCATAATTCAAAAGCCAGAGAGACTATTTCTGATAGACAATCTAAATTCTTTTAAACTAATTTTTTTGCAAGCAATCATTTCAAATGTTTTTTTATCTAAAGATAAGAAATTATTTAACTCTAACTACTACTTTTCATATATTCAACTTTAAATTAGAATATTTAGTTAGAAGCTAACTTATAGGTCATTTTTATATGCTAGTAGGAATGTTAAAGTTCTCAACCCGACGCTGATTCTTGCCAGACTTAGAGCCTATCTATTATTCCATTCCTATCATTTCTATTCAAATAATAATTACTGAAGTAAATCTAATCAAAAACTATTTTTTATAAAAATGTTTAGCCTGATCTTGCTTTTTACACTTACCAGTGCTTCTTTACAGATCTCAACTATCCCGTATCTCGAGTTAAATTCAACACTTTCTACAGCAGTAGGAACAAACTGTGGAGCATCAAATGTTTATAACATGTACGGAGTAGACATAGATCCATGGCCTCCCTATGCTGGTATGCAAGCTTTAATGCTTATCGGAGGAATTTTTATGCAGAATACGGTTGTTCAAGAGATTGTCCTTGGTACTTGCTATAATAGTATGGTATGGAACTATGATCCAGTCCCTGTGAATGTGGGCTATCCAGCAGGTGATGAGGTTGTTTTTGAATTGGGTGTTATATTTCCAACTGATCCAGGAAATTATATTTCCAATGTTCAACTTGTAGCAGGAGTCCATATTTGTTGTTGGCAATTCCCTTATACAATTTCTTAGTTAATAGAATTAGAAATAGTTTAAAATTGTGTCTTTTAATTATTCTCCTGTTTTAGGCTTAAAAAATCAAATAATTTTTAACTTGGTGGATTTTGAATTAGAAGAAAATAATAAGAAAATGTGTTGATTTAAAAGTTTTGAACTAAAGAAAATGATTTTATTCATGCCATAAAAATTTGATGTAATGATAAAATTATATAACGGTTTCATATTATACTCAATTTGATTACTGAAAATAATAAAATCATATTTGTATTTTTATTTCAAAAGCAATTCCTTTAACTCATTCCCTTAAATTAACCTAAAATCAATTACCTATTTAAAAAATCTTGATATAGCAGTCTATGTGCTTATTCTCCTCACAAAGTGCACAGTAATATATTGTTGAGGAGTTTATTTCTTTTCTCCAGCATCTTGGATTTCATGATAGACAGCAAGAATTTTAGCTTAATCCGCCTTAAAATCAAGATAGTTTTTTTCACTACTCATATTCGGTTTTGCAAGTCTTTGTAAATTATAAAAGTATTGAAAATAATTATTTCTAGCAGGTAAATAAACAAATTTTTCCTAAATCGATGAGGATATTCATAGTATGATAAACGCTCATCAAAAATATCAATACCTTTCATATAAATGTTATATTTCGATACGATTAAGGGTATTTTCTAAGAATTCTACAAGTTTTATGGCGGGTTTATGAATTTTTTGATTAGGTAGAAATCTATTATTATAAAATAGAAAATAAATACTAAAAGAAGAAACACTAAAGCCAATTAAAACTTTTTAAAAATTGCATATTTAGACGGTAAATTATAAAATGCAAAAATATCTAAATTCCTAAGAAAAATATTTATGGCTGTGTGTATAAAAAGCAGTGTAATATTAAAAATTAAAGGAAATTCAAAATCACTGTTTATAAATATCGTTTATCTAATAAAACTATAAATCCCCAACATTATTTATAATCACCTACACTATAAAAAATACCATTATCATAAAATCATACTTGCAAATTTAATTACTTTTATCACAACATTTCTTTATTAAAAATTATTCCAGTTCATCTTTTATTAAATCTCTATAATTTTTAATCAAATAATGATTACTGAAGTAAATCTAATTAAAACTATTTTATATAAAAAATGTTTAGCCTGATCATGCTTTTTACACTTACCAGTGCTTCTTTACAAATCTCAACTATTCCGTATCTCGAGTTAAATTCAACACTTTCTACAGCAGTAGGATCAAACTGTGGAGCATCAAATGTTTATGAAATGTACGGAGTAAACGTAAATCCGTGGCCTCCCAATGCTGGCATGCATTCTTTAATGATTATTGAAGGAATTTTTATACAGAATGCTCTTGTTCAAAATATTGTCCTTGGTACTTGTTATAATAGCAAGACATGGAATTATGATTCAATTGCTGTGGATAATACTTATTCAGCAGGTGAAGAGGTTGTTTTTGAATTGGCTACTATATTTCCAACTAATCCCGGAAATTATATTTCTAATGTTCAGCTTCAAGTAGGTGGAGCCTATGTTTGTTGCTGGCAATTCCCTTATACGATTTCTTAGTTAATAGAATTAGAAATAGCTTGAAAATTGTGTCTTTAATTTTTCTCCTGTTTTTAAGTTTAAAAAATCAAATAATTTTCAACTTAATTATTTTGAATTAGAGGAAAATATTAAGAAAAAGAAAAAAA